>VZTT01028868.1:9062-21023 GCA_013400855.1 Buphagus erythrorhynchus | reverse complement strand
CGCCGCCGCCTGGCGCCTCCTGAGCGGCGGGGCCGCCCCGCCCGAGCGGCCCCGGGAGCCCGGCGCGGCGGGGCCCTATGCTGAGCTGGTACGTGAGGGACGCCGGGGACGAGGCGGGCGGACAGGTGTCGCGCCCGGAGCTCCCCGCCAGGCTGTGCGGTGCCCGGGGGCTCTCGCGGCGCGGTGTTCTCCTGCGGGAGGCGAAGTTAATGTTCAGCAGGTCGAGGCCATGTGCCTTGCGCAAGCAGCAGGCTGCTTCCAAGGACTTTCCAGGCTTTCTGTCTAGTTCGCCTGGAAAAAGTATTTGTCGTGATTAAAACTTTGCTACTTGCAAGGGTGGGGTTTGCGTTCCTGCCCTGAAGTTTTTTCATTTCTTGTTTTACAGTATGAAAACCCCTGGACCATCCCAAATATCCTGTCCATGGCGAGAATTGGTCTGGCGCCAGTTTTAGGCTATTTGATTGTTGAAGAGAATTTCAACGTTGCACTCGGTGTCTTTGTCCTGGCTGGCGTGACAGACCTGGTATGTCTGCATCAGTTTGGAAAGGCTTTGGGGATTCCAGTGTAGAATGGAAGTGGATAAAACAGATTTGTTTTTAGATCTGTTGATTTCTAGGAATGCTAGAAATTTCTAGTGTGTTTCCTTTGTGGTCCTGCAAAGGGAATTTGCAGGTGCCTGAAGGGAACTTAATGCTAATGGAGGAAAGGGGAATGTTAGGGCTTCCTGACTAGCACCAGCTTGTGCATCTGATGGCCTCTTAAATGATGCAAGTATCAGCTAAGAGGTATCACATTTTATGGTAGTTTAAATTTGCTGTTTTACCTGATGTCAGTCATTTAATTTCTCTCTAAAGTAGCGTACATGAATTATTTTGGTTCATACTCTTCTAACAGAGAGCTATTGAATTTTGGTTTTCCTAGTTGGATGGATTTATTGCACGGAACTGGGCTAATCAGAAATCAGCACTGGGAAGTGCTCTCGATCCCCTGGCGGATAAAATTCTTATCAGTGTGCTCTATGTGAGCCTAACTTGTGCAAATCTTATCCCAGGTGAGGAATTGTCAGTTGTGTGTTCTAGATAAGGTAAAGAAGGTCAGTTTATGCCTAGCAACATTTCTTGTGTTTCTAGAAGGAAAACTGTATATCTCTTGGAACTCTTGCTTTGCCAGTTGCTCTTTGCTCCCATTAAACAATTCCAAAGGGACTTCGCAGAAAGCAAGTGCTGCCACATACAAAAACAACTAGCATGTACTGCCACTTTCAAATGCAGTTTCTTTAAAGTAATAGTAGTTAGTAGCTCTATAAAATTGTTTTTCGTGGACTGGATTGTTTTATCTGTATTGATTGATTCAGCTTAAACCCTTTCAGGAGTCATGTTAAACATCCTCAGTAATGCATAGAAGTCATTCAGGAGAATTTAGGAGTGGTTATTTTGTCTTGCTTCCAATTTTTTGTTCTTTTGTTTGTTTTTTACCTTTAATCACGGACACAGTTTTTCACTGGCTACTGTTGGTTTGATCTTCCAGTTCCACTGACTTCCATGGTTATCCTGCGGGATGCAGTGCTCATTGCCGCAGTTTTTTATGTGCGATACAAAACTCTTTCTCCACCGGTGAGTGCACAGTATTAAAAATGTGTAATCATAACAAAAAATAAATTAATAAGCTTTTTTAAAGCTGTGACCAAGAGATTTGTCATCATGAGACTTGGTGGTTACAAGACGTAATGCTTGTTCTTTTGCCAGATACATTTCTGAGCAAAGCAGTGTTTAATAAAACGTGGTTTGTAAAGATATGTCAGAGCTACTGATAACTTTTTTCCTGCATGTGATGTGTAATAATAAATCTTTTTACAAAAGAGCAGTGTAATTCCTTAGTGCTACAGTTGACTTTTCTTTATCATGTGAACAGATGTATCAAACTGAATATATAAGGGTTGTATTTTTTTTCCTCTTTTCTCCCCACAGAGAACACTGAGTAGGTATTTTAACCCTTGTTATGCTACTGCACAATTAAAACCAACATTCATTAGCAAGGTAAGAGCAGTAACTCGTTACAAAAGACAGCTCCTGGGTACTTGGGGCATTGGGTGGTTTGGAGGGTGGGGATAATTTACCACTTCTGCCGAGTACAGTTTCAAAATAGTGCCAACTATAGATCCTGAAAGGTTTTCAACTATACTCTGTCAAAACACATGCTAATTTTGACAGAGTAAGATGCTTCATTTTAAGAAGGTTTCTAAATAAATTTTCTTTATGTAGACTAATCTTTAAAGCAGTAATAAAAGTGTATGTTGGTATTCCTTGCACTCTACTACTTCATGTTGCTCAGAGTTCCTGTTTTGCTTTTTTCAGATGAACACAGCAGTTCAGCTAATTTTGGTGGCGGCTTCTTTAGCAGCTCCTGTTTTCAATTATGTGGACAGCATATATCTGCAGACATTATGGTAATTAATATCTTAAATTTTTTTTCACAGATAATTTAATGTGCTCCTAAAGAAACTGGTAATAAGAGATTAATTTGCATGGAACAAAAAAATCTGTGCCCAGAAGGTGTAATAAGCCCATATGCCTGGACTTTTACACCTTTAGTCTTAAATGACACCAGAACTAGACATTTATTGGTGCTTAATTTACTATACAAGCAAAAGGTGGTCACATGAAACTAGTCAAGATCCAGGAATAATAGTGTAGAAACAAGTCTTTGGGGTAGGCATGGTATACACAAGCAAAACATAAATTCAGACCAGTGGAGAAGAAAGGAGCGGGAAGAAAGGCTATATGGATTCCTGAGTTATTCATGCCATAAGTATCCTTGAAAAAGCAACCTTGGGATCAGTAAAAAATAGCCATTCTTATTTTTGCTGTATACTGTACCTCTCTTGAAACCCAGGTTTCTGCAGCCTCTTTGAAAAACACGTGGAGAAATGGTGATTCCTGCTAGACTTTAGGAAGGAGGGGGAGGGATGGGATGAGAACAGACATAAAGGAACTTCCCTTGTTAAGTAATGCTGTTCCTTTTTCTGTCACTGGAGATCTGAACTGCAGCTGGCTGCAGCTGTTACAAGTGCAGTTATTTTTCCTGGGCTGTTAGGTAAGAGTTCAGAACAAAGAGTTCTGAACAGCAGATGTCAGAATTACTTAGTAACTTAGTTTAGAAGTGCAAAATTCAGTGTTACTTGTTTTCTGTGGAAATAAAAAACCCAACCAAACCAAATAAACCAAAACCACCAACCCAAACCAAGAAGCGTTTAAGGAACTATGAATGAACCTTGATCTTAACAGTCTGTGGTTTTTTATCCTTATGGTAAAACAAAATCTAGGGTTGCCTCTGGGTGTAATTTGCCAGGGTGCTCTGTGAATACTCTCAGAAGCTGCCTGGTGGAGTGCTCAGGGAGGACAGTGGGGAGCAGAGGGGCAGGCAGGGCTGTGGCAGGGGCTCCCACCTCAGGGTTCGTGTCAGCCTTTCACACAGAGGAGCTCTGCTTATTTAGGGGTATCTGTGGTCTGGGAAGGAAACAAAAGAGGCTGAAGCAGGAACTTGTTCTTTAGCTTTGGAACCTGGTGAAAAGGGTAAGTTCATGTCTTGAGTGGTTTGAATGCTCCCTGTTCATGCTATCAAGAAATAATTCCAAAAATCTATCAGTTCTCAAGCTGGTAAGTTATGTAGCCTATAAATGCTGAATCTTTTGTTTTCCTTTCTCTAAAACAAATGCTAGTGTGATGAAAATTTGTCCTGGTATCCAGTTACAATGAAGCATGCTGCTTTTACCACTGGATGGCAGATTCTTTGTTTATCTAATCCTCCCCTTAGCACTGAATTTCAGCACATAAACTGAAAGCTGCATTTCTGTGGAACATGGCTCCTGGCTGTGTAGTTAAAAACAGATGCCAAAAATAAAAAAAGGCACTTTTTATATTGTCCATAGACCCACATGACTTACAGGAACTCTCTTCCCCAAAGGTGCATCACAGCTTTCACAACAGTGACATCTGCCTACAGCTATTACCACTACGGCAGAAAAACTGTCCAGGTGATCAAGAACAAGTGAAGTGGTCCGGGTGATAAAAGGTGAAGTGTGTTCCTGGAATGGCAGAAAGGTGCTGTGCCCACAGAGGTGGTGGTACTGCAGCTGAGTTTTGGATCAAAGCATGCTTTGTTTTTCTGCTTAAACCATGGCGTCATGAAGTGAAATTTGAATATGTACTATGTATATATGTAGAGAGAGACTTTTCAATGTATTTTTAATTTCTTTAAAAATGAGGTTGTTTACAAAAGCAAATAAATAACATTCTT
Organism: Buphagus erythrorhynchus; assembly: GCA_013400855.1. Taxonomy (NCBI): domain Eukaryota; kingdom Metazoa; phylum Chordata; class Aves; order Passeriformes; family Sturnidae; genus Buphagus; species Buphagus erythrorhynchus. The sequence goes on along the minus strand of VZTT01028868.1, from coordinate 16,727 downwards.
AAAAATATGGGTTACTTGTTGCTGCCATGCGCATTCTGAATAATTTTATGCTGTTTTTGAAGTCAAGACACACACTTGGCACCAGATTTGTTTTGCCATATTCCTGCAAGGCACCAAGTACACTGGGATCGGAGAAGAAAAAACAATTACAAGAATAAATTTGTACCTCAGCCTAAGTCAGTAAACCAGCACTGCTCATTAGGACTTAATGACACACCTCAGCATGTAATCGAGGGGACAGTGTCTTCAGAAATTCAAAGCAGAGAGCAATTTTGCTTTATATTCCATGGATGATACAGATAAGCCATGAAGAGTTCCTACCCTGCTCCCTTTTCTTTTTGAAGATGAGCAATGATGAACTGTACTCAGAGTTTTTGAGAAAGGTCAGTGCTTTTGTGAGGAGTCTGTACCCAAATGGATTTAAGTTTCTCATCCTGTATATTAATTTCCAGTGATTGAAAGAAATTCCTATATCTCCAGATGCTTTAAAGCTTCTAAGGCTGTTGTTTAATCCCAATACCACTGGCTAAAGAGAACATTTAAAATGCTGTCCAAATGATTGGAGACAGTGGAAAAAACTTGGATGTGTTTGCTGTTAATTCTTCTTGTACTTCCAGCTTCAGGATGTACTCTCTGCTCCGCCTCATGCAAGGACAACTTGTTCTTTGCCTGTTCTCTGTCTACAAAACCGAAGAAAGAACAAGGCGGAATAGGTTAAGTTGATTATAAACTCATATTTTCTCTTTGTGAGCAACATGATTTTATGTCATAAAAAAGTGGTTTTTTATGAAGGGTTTCAATGACTGAAATCAGGAGGGTGAATAATATCACTGTTGTATTAGCAGAGAAAATTTTCTGTGGGCACCTCTTTGGAGAGCACACAGTGTCTTTTGTGATAGTGTTTGTATATACAAAGCATTTTAATGCTTTTTTTATATTGAAACTTGTATAAAATGGTGCACAGAGAAAACACTTGTTCCTTATTAGTACCTTTGTTTTAACTGGCCCCGTGTTTTATGGCCAACCCTGCATCTTTCAGCAAAGGATAGAGGGCAAATCCTGTGGAAGTTTCCTTAAAATACATGAGTAGTAGAGTATTTTCGGTAAAAAAACAGTTCCGAAAGCGGAGATTTATTGTACCCAGTCAGGTGCTTGGTGTTAGGTTCTGGTTAATGGAATTGGAGATTGGTTGGGGAGCGTTTCTGGCCCCGTGCGGCCGCCGTACCCCGGACCCGCCCCGCCCACGATGGCAGCGCCCGAGCCGCCGCCCGAGGGCTCCAGGCCGCTGAGCGCGCTGCTGAGCGGCATCGCCCAGGCCGCCTTCCACGGCAACGCCGGCATCACCGAGGATCTGCTGCGCACCCAGCTCTACCCCGAGGCGCCGCCGGAGGAGTTCCGCGCTCTGCGCGCCAAGATGTGCGGCCTCCTCCAGGTACCGGCGGCGCGGGCCCGGGACGCTGCGGGGCGAAAGGGCCGCAGTCTGCGGGAAGCTGCTCCATCGGCCTCGCTCCTGCCGGGTGTGCGCGGGGCTCTGGGTGCAGGGCCCGGAGCATTGCCCTGCCCTGGGCCCGGCGGTGACACCTCCGGCTCTATCCCCGAGCGGACGCAGCGGGGTGCGGGGAAAGGCCGAGACAGGAGGCGAGGGAATGGCCTGAAGCGGTGTCGGGAGGGTTAGGTTGGACATCAGGGAAAGGTTCTTCACCCGGAGGCGGGTTGGGCGCTGAATAGGCTCCCCAAAGCAGTGGCCACAGCACCGAGCTTGCCGGAGCTCAAGAGGCGTTTGGACAACACTGTCAGGCACAGTGTGACTCCGGGGGATGGGATTGTGCAGGGCCAGGAGCTGAGCTCGATGAGCTTTGTGTTCCCTACAGCTCCGCTCTTTCTGTCGTTCCGTATCTCGGGCTCTCTGGCGGCTCCTCAGGAGCCGGAGTTCCTCAGGCTGGGCAGGGCAAAAGCAACACGTTTAGGGTGTGTGGTCGTGGAAATAAGAACCTTCCCTTTCTGAGAAGAACTGCAGTTTTCTTGTAAGAGAACCGTGTTCTGGAGAAAGCACCGCCAATTATAAAGTAAGCCAATTTACTTAGTCAACAGATTTTGCTTTTTGTGTAAGAGAGAAGATATTTTTCCCCATAACGGAGCTTTTTGGTCTCCATTCTAAGTGAAAAAACTGTTGTAGTGCCCGACAGCTGCATGTGGCTCAGGGAGCCTCCAGGTGCTAAATCCTTGGATGGCCACTGCCACCTTGCGGATAAATGCGCGGCTTGGATTGGCCGATTTATAAACGTGGTCGGTAGTTTTAAATATAATTGAGAGATTTGGAATTGGATGAGGATGATGTCACTCACTTTCTGCCTTTATGAAGATTCTGTTGTTTATTTAATGATCAGATACATGTGGTGCCCTGAGAAGCCTGCAATGGAAGCTAAATCCTAAAGACTGATTCCTTTAGGGCACTGGTTTTGTCTGTGGGCTTTTTTCTAGTGGGTAACTTAAAGAAAGTGGCACCTAAGTTCTGTGCATCCTTATAGGATACGTGCTCTGGAGCATCCTAAAAGTACCTCTTGGCCTTTTGTTTGCTCTGAGAGCCCTCTCTCCTACACACCTGCCAGTTTTGGGGGGGAAAGATTGATATTAGGACTGTGCTTTGGAAGTAGGGAGGCTTAAACTTATCTTTCTCTTTTAGTATCTCCCTGACTTGAAACCTGGAGGGTTTTTGTGTGACACTGTATTTGCTGATAGCAGCAAACTTCAAAAGTTATCCTCTGTGCTTACAACATCTTGGTCTTTGGACACACCTCTTGGGTGCTGGTGTCTCCTCAGCACATGATCTGCCTTTTCCCTTCCTTGTGAATTGCCATGTGAATTTCTGAGCATATTTCTTCCAGTTTTGACACTTAATTGATTGTGAAAAATCTCTATGATTAAAATCACAAAAGCTGGGGAAAAAATATGTCTTTGCTACCTTTTTGTGGTTTTATTTTTTCCTTCTTCCTCTGGGTGGTGGAGGAAGGGGAGCAAACAACAGGATGACAACAAAGTAAGTGTAGAAGCAGAGAGATTCATTGCTCCTGTGACTTAATTGGTGTAGGAGTTTGTGTCTTCTGAGCAGTAAACATGGATCTGGACCATAAAACAACCTCTTGTTTTCCTGGAGGACTTCCCAGTACCTTTCTGCATTCCACCTGTGTAAAGCATGGCACCTGTGAAAAGCATGGAGATGAATAAGTGCCACAAAAGCCTATCATATTTACTGTAGCAATAAAAAATTTAAATTTCCCCCCCGGATTATAGAGAGAGTAGTACTGGGTTTATGTCTATAAAAGATGTCATTATTATCTAGTTCTTCCACCTGTTCCCTTTGCTACCCATCCATCTGCTGAATATGCATGAATCAGCTGACCCCCTTCTAAAATGTCAGATTTATTTCGTAGTGAGATCATGTTTCTTTACCAAATTTACTTTTAGAAGAATCTAATTTCTTGTGTGGAATATCCTGGAAGGCAGAAAAAAGCCCTAGGAAGGCTGGCCCTGGAGAATCATACGATTTCAGTGTTGTTTTGCTAATTGTTTTTTGCCCTATGCCTTCATCCTTCACAGCCTCCTGTCTCTTAAGGCTGCAAAACATTGAGAAACTGGGAGAGATCAGCTTTTGCGAATCTTCCCCTCCAGCTTTTTTGGGGTTTTTCAAAGGTTATTTCATCCTGGTTAAAACACTACATTTGTCTGCTTCTTACATAAGTTTAATTTACAGTATTAGTCCACTGGTCACAGTTCCTTCCCATGTGGAGTAATCCCACTGTTTTCCTTTTGGTGGCAGTAACATCTTGCATTTATTGAACATCAACATTTATTGATCCTTTGCTGCTGGGTTTAAAGTGTCCTCCTTCACTCTTCTGCTTTGGAACAAACTTTACGTAGGATAAATAGTAATAAAAATTTCAGTATGAGGAGTGGAAATATTTAATTATATTTGATTTATAAGTTGTTTTTTGGGGATTTTTTTTTGTTGCTTTGTTTTTTTTTCACAAATACTGAGGAAGTTACCATCTGTAATAAATATTATGGTATATGAATGGTAAAATATTAATCAGACTATATAAATAATAACACGAGCTTGATATCAAGCATATAAAGTGTGTTGTCCCTAAAGACTGTCACCCTCCTTCTAGGGACTGCAGCCCTTTCCCTATGAAGTTGCTCTTGTGACCTCAAGAGGGGTTTCCAGAGAATTTTTACCCCTATTTGAGAAGGAAGAGACAACTCGATCTTCATAACAGGAACCTGCCCTTAAAGGAAAAATCAGAGCAGAAAAGTGGTTGTAAGGTTCCCTCAGCTGTGGAGGATAAAGGCCTTTGCTTCTTCAGCAAGATTTCTGCTAACAGAAACATTTCTGCTAACAATTCATGATAACTGGGGGAAAATAAATGACTTCTTGCATTTTCTAATAAGGGAAAAGAGTTGCCATTCTCCCCTCTCCTTAGATAGCTTGTGATTCCTCAAGTATGTGGGCTGGGTCATGAACTCAGGAGCACTTTGCAGCTGTCCAAGCTTCAGGAAGGCTGAGAGGGAGAGCGCTTCAGTCTGAGGACTGAGATAAAATAACTTTGGAAGAGCAAATAGGAGAGACTGCTTGCTTTCTGCCACTTAGATTTGCAATTGTGCCTGCATCTGCTAACTAAAAAGAAAATATTTTAAGCAAGCTCATTCTTCTCGATTCAGGGAAAAGGAAACAAGTACTGTGTTCCTCTTTTCTACCCAAAAATGTGTCCTATGTAGTGTTGCACTTTTCACTCCAGTGAATGACTGGGCTCCATTATAATTATCCATTATAAAATGGATGATTCTATTTGTTATTGAGCTAGGTGAAAATGTATTAATAATTTTGCACAGAATTTTGTGAGGGAGGGAATGGCTATAGTGTTATAATAGGATATACATGAGAAAATTATTATTATTATCCGAATTGATGTTTTCCTGGAACAACTAAATAAGAATACTAGCCTTTTTATTTAACAAAACACCACTATTATGTAGCTCACTAATCTGAACACAGCTCAGTTGCCAGGTCACCAGTGTCTGGTGACATACATTTTCTCGTATAAACTAATCCCACAGTTATTGCTTCTTTTTTCCTTTTTCCACCGATTTTCAGCATTGTCTTAGGAGGGTGGAAAATGTAATATTTACTGGAACTAGCATCTACTGTATTGCAGTGATGAAAATGTGTGTGGACACTATCCCAAACCATTCTTACTGCTTTTAATATGAGTTATTTTAGCTTTTAGATTGGTGTATGTGTGGTCACTTCACAAAGGGACTGGCACAGCTGGCAGATCACATAAAGTGGAGGGGGAAAATACTTGAAAACAGTGAAGTGGAGAGGAAGGCTGGGTGCAGAACATGACGGGGTTGAAGAACATTGCCGGGAGTGATAAGATCAATGCTCCACTGCCTGGAGCAGCAACTTGTTGCTTAGGTATGTCAGCTAGAAAGAGCAATGTGCCTGCATCATTCGGGATCTTTTTAATGACTTTCCTCATTTCTCAAGTTGCCAGAGTTGTGATATGTGTTGTTAAAGCCTCTCACGTTTGCAGTGTTGTTTTCACTGGTACTATGATTCCTGAGGAGATGTGTAAGAGAAGGTGGTGTTACTGGTGGCTGTGGGATTTGGAGGTGATGGTGTTCTGCACCACGAGCATTGTTTTAAACAACAGGGTGTGAACGAGGAGCCTGTACATTACAAACCTCAACTACAACTGCAGATCCTCACAGCAGACAGAAACAGAAGGGCTCCCACCATTATGACATCGTTCATTTAATGAGTGGTATTTTCTGTAACTCACATGTGAGACAGAAAGGCTCGTTTCCGTTTGGGGTTGTGAAGTGCTGATATTCTGTGATTGTGTCACCTCACTGAAAATGGCTCACCTGAAGTTTAATGGTTTACCTGACCTTTTCCTGTGCGGTTTTTTTTGTTTGTTTGTTTGTTGTTTGTCCGTTTGGGTTTTTTTGTTTTGGGGTTTTTTTTGGGGTTTTTTTTGAGGTTAGCTACAGAAAAGTGGTAAATTAAAAAAACGTCATCAGATCTGTGTCACTGATCTGTAATAGGTGTAGTAGGCCCTGTATTGCCCAAACAAGAAGCAAATCTCTCCTTCTCTCTCTCTCTTCCTCCCTCTCTCTCTCTTCTAATTACAGAGTTGATTATATCTCTGCAAGCAGAGATCTGGTTGCTTTACCCCAGTTGTGGAGGTTGCTTTGCTACCTGTGTGTTTCTAGAGCAGGCAGGTCAGTACTGGCTCTTCTCATGTCTAATGCCTCTGCACTACCTCTTAGTTTTAGAATGCCCTACTGTATTTTAAATCTGCTAATTGCCAGTTAATGGACTTCCAGAACAGCATGCTGCTGAGAAAGTTGGATTCCTGGCTGGTGGGAGTGCTTCATGTCCTGCTGATTCCCACTTTCCCATCCAAATGTATGGTTTAGTTTGTTGCATTTGTAGGACTTCTGCAAGCACGTAGCATTTTCATCATTAATGGCACCATTTCTCAAAAAAAAAATTACCCCAAACCCTACAGGTACGATTATGTAAGTTACACACACATATGTGTGTGTCTGTGATAAGCATATTCTATGTATATAGGGGGATGTGTGCACACAAGCATTCTCATGCCACAGAAAGGGAAATATATTGATTATGCTGTAATTAATTATTCCAAACTAATCCCCACGGTGTTTCTCTTGACCTTAACAAGAGTCTACTCTGATTGAAGAACAGGGAGTCAGATCTTGCCTTTGAAGATCATTATTCCAAATTAAATGCTTCTACTATGCTTAATTAGTATACATCAAACACATGCTGTATGGAATATATTTGAAAAGGGAGGACTCCCTTAGGCTTCACATGCAGTTTCATGCCTTTATTTCAGTACCGCTAAGGCTCCATTCCCTATTCCCCAAAGTGTGTGGGAAATGCTGAAGAGAGTAATGAAGCTCAGTGCCATCATCTCACAGCACTGGTGACTTTCTGGACTACTTTGAGTTGTCCTTTTTTTAAATATGGGACTCTGAAAAGGGGAGAACTTGACCTGTGTCATCTTCAATTTGATGCATAAAGACTAAAAGGAAAGGAAAGGCCCACTGCTGAAATTTTGTTATTTATTATATGAAACTGTAAAAATTATGTCTCTTAGAACTGGTGTGAAGGAAGGTTGTTGCTGTTGGGGTTTTTGGGGTCCTTTAGTTCTTGCTTGCTCCAGGAGCCAACTGATGGTGTCAAGGAAGTAAAAATACTAATTTCAACCTTACTGGTCCCATGTGAGGCTGCCAAAAAGCTGAGCAGATAATAGACTTTTCTGTGTTTCTTTCTTTCTTTCTTTCTTTCTTGCTTTCTTTCTTCAGAGAGACTGGTTATAACACATTGAATAACACTCTGTCAAAGTTGCAGAAGCTGTGGTATGCACTGGAGCCAGTGAAGTTCACAGCTAGTGTATGAAAAGGAAATTTGGATGATGCTTACAACTCAACCTTTTTACAAGCTGAACATCTGAAATGTTTCTTTCCTTGTTACACTTATCTACAATCTTGGCATGATGTAATTTAGATTTTTGACTGTGCTAGTGTGTAGCAGCTGGGTACAGTATATCCAACAAATTCTTAAAAAGAAAA
>VZTT01028867.1:5715-29135 GCA_013400855.1 Buphagus erythrorhynchus | reverse complement strand
CTGTGCTGAAACCTGGAATTAAATTCTTATCCTTTAGCAAATACATAACTAAGACTTACAACAATGAATGAAAAGAGCATGGAAAGAAAATGACACTACGAAGAATTAAGTTTATAACACCAGGGATAAAACTTTCTATCTGCACTACTAAAACTAAGTCTGTAGGTATAACCAAGACTGAATAGCTAAAAAAGCAGAAAGAGCTGGTTTAGTAGGTTTAGAACACTAGAATCAAACAATGTGTTAATAATGTGCTGGAAGCAAAGACATAACAATGGCAATAAAACATTAAAACATTTATCTTTGGAGAGAGAAGTTGTTTAGGCTAACTAAAAACATTTGCAAGAACAAGCTTTAGTGAAGAAGGGACTAAAACAAAACATTACGCACTTCCAGCTTATGTTCTTTCTCTGCAAGGAACTCTTTTTGACATCGGAGAAAGTCTGATAACATTCGAGTTAGCTGTTTTCTATCATCTATTTCAGCTGCCAACCTGCCATTGTAATCCGCCAGCAACATACATGCATCATCTACCATTTTGGAAAGTTGCTCTCCAGATTCCTTATCTATAAAGCAAGCAGAGAAAAACAAGAAAAGCGTGATTTCATTACGTACCATTACATTCTTAGAAGAGCATTTCGGTTACCAGGCTCCCAACCCTCACCTGTTATTCTGTCTAACAGGGACACATCCTGGACCTCTATAGGCAAAGAAGCTATTCTCTGGTGAACTGCTGCATCCCCAGAGGCAGCGTTTTCTAGTTCTTGTAATGCTCTAATGAGATCTGTGGTCTGAAAAAAGCATGCAAGATTGAGAACTAGTTTAAATAAACAGATCCTAGAACAAAACAAAAGTATTTTACAACAAGCTTGCAGTTGATTGATTTGAGGGTGATTTTAATAGCATTTACAGTATCACCTTTAGAGTCAAAACAAATCAAAACCAAACCTTTAATTCTCAGGACAACATTGCAGTATTTATAGTTTTAAAAGTTACCTTTCTACAAGAGCTTTTTAAATTCTTGGTATAGGAATACCAATATAAACATTTTCTTCTTGACAGTAGTGATTATTTTACAGTACCTTTCATTTTATTATACATTTTTTTTTAATTACTTTTCTTGTTGTTTTGCTTCACTATTGCAAAAGACTATCAGTGCACTTCTTCTGGAAGTAGGGCTGATGTTACNGTATCAGTGTTTGGGTTTCTATTTGCTAATTGACTTTTTGGGCTGACTGCTGGAGCTTTTGGTTGATTCCTGCATCCCTTTCCCTGTGAGTCTGCTCGGGTTTACAGCTATTCAAATCCTTAACATGTGTTACTCACTACTACCCTGGAAACTGAATGAGAACTCAATACATTGTAGAAACTACTGCTGAAATCCTGACAAGAACAAAGCTAGACATACAGTTTATACATTTAAGTTTAGTGTCAAATACATAAAGTTACAGCATACCCCGCTGAAAAACTATGAAAAGTTTCAGGTGTAGCCACCCTCGCTCAGTAACAGTACCTCCCTGCAAAATAGAGACCATTCAAAAAAAAAAAGAAAAAGAGCAACTGAAAAATTCTATATGAAATCATATGTAAATAGAGGACTTTATAAACATGTTTTTACCTGAGGAGGATCAGTGGGAGAACTGCGAGGTGAACAGTTATTTTCATCAACTTTGATCTGTTCATATGTGCGCTTCCTCACCTTTCTGTCTCCGTCTAAATGGAAACAAGCACAGCAGTCAGGGAAATACTCTTTCAAACAGGAGACTGAACCTTCATACACTCACAAAATACTTACACAAAGCTTGCCTAAGTTGTTCTAATACATCATTTTCATAAACAGACCTTTCTTCCCAGATAGACAGCACTCGGCCAAGGTGTTTCTTACAACTCTCATCAGACTCACTGTTACAAGGAAAAAAAACAAGTATCAGCACTAGGTAGAAGTATTGCACTGCTGTATAATTATTTTTCACAGAAAGACTTTCACAGATCTTAGCAATATCCAAGCATTAGAAGTCTAATAATCTCAGAAAACAACATATCCACATTTTAAAAGAAAGTAAAGACCAGTTCAAGGTGTCCTAGCAAGCAGATGGAAAAAAAAAATAAATAAAAAAAGGGCCAACACCCAACTCTATTTTTTTTAACCCATAAATCTGCAAACACTACTAATAGGTTTATGTTGCTTCAACAGCTGTGTATCATTGTGAAAATAATCCTGTACCAAGGTTCTAGCTTCCTCATGCATTCAGATTAGAGGCTGCTGGGGAAAAACAAATCATGCAACATCCAGTAATGAAAAACTGTTGTAGAACATAAACACAGTAAGCAAGTCTTAGTTTCAGGAATAGCTAACAGCCTTCCTAGGCAAAAAGGAACTGAATGCTGATGAATTGACTATCAAACTTCATCCAAGAGTAGTTAAGACTATCCAAGATCAAAAGAACACTGAGTAAATTAAACTAGTAAGATTTCAAGTACAGAAATAGCACATGAAGACTAGCTGAGCCAGAATACTGCTGTCAACTGGTGACTTCTCTAAATGCCCCTCAAACGCAGTATGAAGGACACTGCACATACAAGTTTACTGTACCTTGAAACATGCTTAAAAGCCTCTACTATTACTGGAGCGAAGTCTTTTGTAAATTCTGGTCCTTTCCTTTTGCTGTTCTGTATGACATCATTGGCCAAGTACAGGAATGTCAGCTTCCTATTTGGTTTTGCTAATAAAGAGAAAAATAAAAATCAGAAATTTTATTTCCTTCAACTAATATCTATATAGTCAAGTTCATACCGAATACAAACATCTAACCCCCCACACCCTGAAATCAAGTGTGTTTTTCCCATTTTCATTACTGCTTACATAATTTCATATTTTCAGTATTTTCATGTGAAAAGACTTTAGTCACCCATCGGGTTTTCTCTCCCTTCTGTTCTCTTTGTTCAAGTTCTTCCTTCATAGTATGACACAACTTCCATTTAGTGCTATCTCAAAAAACAAACAGAAAAAATCCCCAGATATTCCAAAGCGCTCTTCATCCCCAAACTAATTTCAGGTGTTTTCCTGAGCCTTTTTTGATTCCTGTTTGGTGGCCTTTGTGGATTTCTTCCAAGTACTTCAGTTTTCTTTTAAGTCTGCTTAAATTTCTTACACTATGAAGTCTTCCGAGGCACTTCACAGATCCACAATCATTCATGCGAAGAACCTCCTCCTTTTCAGTCTGAATTTCACTCAGTCTTACATAACCACACCTCATTCTCACATTTAAGCAAACTGAAGAGTCAATCCCTTGTGAGTGTCCCTGCATCAATGTGATAATCCCCTGTCTCACCTCCAAATTGTTCAAACACTCATGTGCCAGCAGCTGTAACAGCACAAAAACGTTTTCAAAAACCACTTTCAAGCTCCTGTGGCGCATCTCTCCTCCAAGCATCTTAAACATCTTAACCCACCTCTCTTAATGTAGACTACAAGCTTCCAATTTACGAGTTGCTTCTCAAAATATATTCCATGTTTTCTAAGTGCTCCTACCTGGGTGTTTTCATTTACACTTCATCTGATCTTCATTGGTCTACAAGTTTCTTGGAGCAGAAACTCTTATTGTGACATTTCTACCCTTGGTTAACACCAGAATACCATTACCACTACATAATCTCAATATGTACACTCTGATTTTAAAAAGAGGTTTCTCTTGAAAGACGAGTTTTTTCTGCTCTCTCAAGGAAAGCAGCACTGTGGTAACGACAATCCAGGATTTCTTATAATTTGCGCAAGCAAATATGATTTGATTTTGTTACTTTCCACTCCATCCTCTAAAAAATGCAGAACTACCACCCTCACATATAATGAGAAAATTCAATGTTACTATGCTTTCACTCTAGGGAAATGCTTTTGAGAATAAATTTTGCACTACAGAAAGACTCCTCTGAAGGATTTCTCCTTGAAGTACTGAATTCTTTCCAGTCTCTTGAACAGACATATCTAACAAGTTAGGAGTTCTGGACTGACTGGGGAAAAAACCCTCTGTTAAATGTAAAAATGCATTTCTTTTACTATCAAGGCAAACTGAAGAGTAGGAAACAAAGAAAAAATTAGTTTGGAAGTGCTGGACACAAGGTGGACTCTATTAAGAATCTGCTCCAAACAGCGAAGTCACTACATGCAAGCACCCAGGAAATTAATCTATTTTGGTCAAAATCTGGCTAATATGTAATGTAGGTTTTATAAACTTGTGCTGCTCAATATCTATATTAAAACCTGACTGATAATAAAATAACACATCTACCTATGTTTCAAGTAAATCAGAGTTCTGACCTAGCAAATTTTGAATTATTCAAAGAGAGAATATCAGAAACCACATGTCATCTCATAGGCATAATCAAAATGTAACTAGTGTTTACCAAAGATGGCCCTGCCCCCTCTCTCAGACCTTAAATAAGCCCAAAATTAGGACTCAAAATCTAACGAAGCAGGCTGTTCTCCATCCTATAGCCTCTGGAACTGCATGCAGGATAGGCCCTTGTCCATCCATTTCACCAGAAAAAAACCCCTCATGTTTTAATCCTCAGTGATGTAGCCCATTTGTGAGAGACCCCAACTTCCATCTTTCCAATAAATAGCCAAATCAATTAGGCTGGCAAAGACACGAGATGGATACACAGTGACATGAAGTCAGGTAATGCTGACTCTCACAAAGTCTAGACTTTATCTATTTACTACAGTAAAAGACTGATGTATCATATTTGGTAAAAGCATCCTAAACCCCAGAAAGTCACTTTCAGGCTTATTTCCCTGAGTATTACCTTTTCAGCTTCTTACTACAATTCAACATAAACAAATCTGTGCAGAATGAACAAAAATCCTAAACCCACAATTAAGCTGTGTCTTCGGTTGAAAATTCAATTAATGTTCTATCCTTACTATTCACAAGGAAAATTTGAACTAAAATTTAATTCTTCTTGCTGTAAGAATATGGTGCACAAAATTCCAAAGCTAAAAATTATGCCTCGTCTTGAGAAGTGCTCCCTTTCCCTTCACAAATCATCAAGACTTACGTACTGGTCTACTGGCACTCTGCCTTACACATGAGACTGAAGTGCAATGTAACCTCTGGCAACTGAAGCTGACACCTGAGCTGAAAACATTCTATTGCTAGCATGACTACAAATTAACTAGTGATGTCTGAAACACAAATTAAATTCAGGACCAAATAAAGCTGTTCTGGAGAAAGAACTATGTTTAAAGCATCTCTCTTCAGTAGCAGTAATACAACTTTTCAGCCCTGAAACCTCAGATAAACCTTAGAACATCAAAATGGATCAAAAAGACAATTTCTGAAGGTCTTCAACACACATGCAAGGCTAATAGCAAAAGCATTCTTACTGTCAGAAGAAAATGAAGGGAAAAAAATCTGTAAGAACCTAGGTTGAAGGATGTGAAAGGCACACACTGCCAAAATGTGCAGTGTTAGAAGTAGCCAACCCACAGCACCTCTAGTACACCAACAGCACCGTCTGCAAACACAAAACTGCCAAGAAATCATCCGTGTTGGATTGAGTCATCTTTTCAGAAGCTCTGTGCAGTATTCATGTAACTCCTCTGCTTGTTGCAGCTAGATTCACCATTTAGCCACCAAAGCAGCTCCCTGAGGCACTGGATTCAGAAGTATTTTTAACATGTCAACAGTCCTGGTTGGTGTAAGAGCCATATTATGCATATTACTCTTAAAGCATCTACAATGAGACTATGTGGGATTGGCACCTTGCAAATGAAACTATGTCTGTCCCAAAAATGTATTTGACGTGTTTAAATGCCAAAGAATATTCTTCAGGTAACAATGATATTTCAGCAACTATTAGCGTACTGAGACATCTGCAGTGGAGACAACATGATCAAGTCTTAGTTTTTGGCAATCCATCCTTCTCAGGAACACATTCTTGATAGCCCTGCCTGGGCAAGCATGGCTCTCTAACAGTTCAGCATCGATGCCCTGACATTATATGCTTTAATCCATAAGACTTAGATAACTCTTAACAAGCCACCACTTTAGTGGTGAAAGAAGAAACCAGTATTTTTATCCTGAAAGGCAATAAACCAGTCATATTCACCGAGGTTAGCCCTGGCAATCAAAGTCAGCAAAATCACCTGTATTTGTATTCTCCAGGTTTAACTCCTGCATTTGAAATTGAGCTCCCATGAAGATTGCTAGAAACATGCCCATTAGTTTCATGCTGTTTTACACCTAGAGCCAAGAGATATTTGCTGCCTTAGATATAATGGAAGAAACTACAGAAAAACACACAAGCATAAGAGATTTCACCTACATCCCACTACAAGTGTATAGACTGACTGAGCCATCTGAAAATGTTACATCAGGCTGTGACCTTCCACAGGCCAGCTCTGCTGTGTCAACTGACCTTGAAAGAAAATACCACCTAACAAAAGGGTTTAAGACAATAAGCATTAATATGTTAAAATCTCACAACAGCTATCAGCCCTAAACTTTTCACTAGCATACTTAAGTTCTCTAGTATGGATTCAAATAAAGACTTGGCTAAATTACTTTTGAATTACTTTAGTTTATACACATGCAGGAGTTCATGAGTGCCATCACTTCTCCCAAAATCTCTGGGACACTTTCTCACAGCATGCTTCACATCTTTGCAAGAGGAGCTCATGATATCTCCGTAAATACCTGACAAGCTTTCAAGCTTTTTATTACAAGACCAAACATTGTTAAGTCAAGCAGCACTGAAACTTGAGTGCAAGATCACAGATCCTTCACACTGCAAAGAGGTAACCTGGGTTTTTATGCAAGCTGATTAAGCAGAGCATCCTTGGTAATATGACTCCAAAAAGCCACTTGAGAGGCTGCCAGCAGAAAAGACACTTCAAAGATAACATAATCCATAAAAGGCATGCTGTACAACAAGTACTTAACCTTAAAATTCATTAACCTTCTACTAAGAAAAGGTTAAACTAAGTGTTCAGCCTTGCACAGCCACCTGGTGAATTTTACCAAGGTTTGATAATTGCTGTGTTTTCTTTTGAAAGAGGGAAATGGGATTGCCCACTGAATGTGTTCAAGGCTTGAGGGTCCCAAGTATTTTGACTGAGTTTGGAGACTAGTAACAAAGGGAACACAGCACACAACCACTGCTGGGAATAAGGCCATCAGTATCAAATTACCATGGGAATGCCAGAAAGCTGGTCACAGACCAAGGAAACCATTCCAACATGGAATTACTCTGAAGAAGCTTCCCACTGCACCAAGTGCATCCTAAATTACTTGAACATATGAAGCAAACCAATTCCTTTCAGTGTCTCACCTCACAGGTAAAATGCCAAGATGGGTATGAATCGCCAGCAACAACAGTTTCAGGATAGGAGAAAGACCCTACATTTAAGTATTCAGAACCAGAATGGTGAAAGACAGGCAGGTGCAGGTGACATGCATGTTTGGACTACATAACCCAAATATAACTGTTTTAAATGAAAGGCTCTTATATTGCCACTCTGCTGCTCCTAACTGCAGATCGTTTTGTAAATCATGTACACAACAAATAAGTTTCCCTACCTAGACTCAATAACATCCATTCACTCAAAGTTCTGCTTGTTTGTTGCTCTCCAAACTTTTTGGTGTGGATGAGAAGATTCATGTCGGCATAACCAGTGAAATCCAAAAGCCATAGTTTTGCTTCTCTTAAATAAAAGAAACCAAAATTATTTATTCTCTCACATTGGCCAATGACACTATATCACCATAAGTAAAATAATCTTACAAACACCAGAAAACAAAGATTCACAGAAAAAACTACTATGCTATATGGTACAGAAAATAATTGCTTTAAACCAGGAACTTCTTTCCTGTGATCCACTTTTCATCTGCAAGGCAATATATTGCAACTACTTTTGGCTGTAGTTGTGCTCCAAAGCAGCTAAGTATTAGAGTAATTCAGATGTAGTACAACTTTCAAATCTGCTTTAAGTGTTGCTAGGCCTTCTCAATTTACTTACTAAAATCCTCTATCTTCCAAATTTCAGCAGTTGCCACAACAGTCAGTAGCTTCAGAAAAACATATTGTATCAATGCCAACAGCTATACTGAATGAGGACCCAAGCACCAGCTTATGTCCCAGTAGTAGAAGCTGTAGACAAACCATAAATAAGCAAATAAAAGTAGCTTCTTATACCACTGAATGACATCAACACCAAAAAACAAAACAAAAAAAGCATAATAAACTGGAACAGCAGGTGAACTGGTAGAATCAAGCACTAATAATACATCTCCCTGTAGCAGCCCAGATGTACCTACAACAACTGTGGCTCTCATAAAGGCAATATACAATGGCTCTACTGACCTAGATAAGCTGTGCAGGGAAGACAATGATTGGTGTGACACGAGTGGGGTGACAGATGACAGCCTAAACAAGAGGTCAAGCGACTGAGGATGGAGGATGATCACCATCACTTTCTCTATCATTGAGATGCCATGCTGGGCTCTGAAGAGACAAGATACTTGAATCTGAAATTAGGTTTCAAGATACAACACAACAGCGTCCCATGCAGAGGCAAGATTTGGACATGATGATCCTTGTGGGTCCTTCCAACTCAGAATATTCTGTGCTTACTAAAATATCACTAAGAAATAAATACTTAACAACTGACAGAGCTGGACCTGGAAAAGCTAAAGGAAAATGAGATGACAGGAAAATATTATTATGGACAACTAATTGGAACTCAAAATAAGCAGTCCCAATGCACACTTGTAGCAATTTTGCGTTTTTTCCTTTGAAAAAGAACACATTTTAACCAAGTACAGCAAATTGAATATTCAGCTTACTAAATAAGCACTTACTGTTCATCCTTGAAGGCAGATGCCTTGAATCACAGAACTGAAATTTTTCATTTAAAAAAACGAACAAACAACTAGCAAACCTCTACAGTTGCAGAGCATCCTGAAACCAGGGAGCAAGAGATGTATGCAAGAGAACATACCTGACCTGCATATAACAAAAAAATCATTCTCAACAGACTCCATCTCAGAAGCCTATTCAAAGGTATTCCTTCCTAAGGGGTTTCCCAGTAGCCATTCAGTGACTGCAGGCTTACACAACAAATTTGTATCTATTATGCCACTACTCAGTTTCAAAAGAAACCCTGTAAGTCAATTCCCTTGGATACACAAAATTTACATAGGTTTAAATGGTCCCACCAGTTGCCTTTTTAAAATGACTGAGGTAATCACATCACAAGTTAATTAATTAGTACTACTTAACCACTTAAATACTGAAGAAGCTTATGACTACGGAGTAATTAACTATGCAACTTTGAGAGTTACATTTCATATCTCTGAAATCTAGCTGAAGGCAGGACCATTTTCCTCAGTACACACTTTTCAAGAAAACCTGTACATGAAGGTGCACTGAACTGATGATTTGTAGGGATAACAGAATATGGGACCTGACCACTGCCAACTAATTCAAATAAACAGAAAGGCACTAACATTCTATGCTGTGTAAATTATATACAGATCTAAAAATAAAAGAATCAGAACCAAACATTAAGGAGAGAAAGAGCTCTGATCTTCGGACTTTATGAATAGCT
This sequence comes from Buphagus erythrorhynchus, assembly GCA_013400855.1. Classification (NCBI taxonomy): domain Eukaryota; kingdom Metazoa; phylum Chordata; class Aves; order Passeriformes; family Sturnidae; genus Buphagus; species Buphagus erythrorhynchus. Next base: position 19,528 of record VZTT01028867.1, on the reverse strand, counting down.
AGAGACATGTTCAGAAAGGCTCATACAAGCTTATCTGATGCAAGCGATCTTTTACCAAAACCAAAAGTACCCAGAAACTATATAGTATCTATATATATAGTATATATAGTATACAGTACTATATAGTACTGTATTCAACCCAACTAGTTATACAATGGTCCTGAAAGGTAGTAAGCTGGAAGGATGGTCTGGAGACTGGGGTGACAATAAAAAAGGGGATACAATGAAAAGAAATAAAATCTAGAAAGGCAAGGTTCCATTTTCAGTTCCAGGACACTACTGGCTAGCAGTAGTAGCTGACAATGTCAACAATTTTGATATTCCTATTCCCCAAATAGAGGTAATTTTCCTCTTAGGTAGGAGAGAAATTGTGTTTCTATGGCTTGGATGACAGGCAAATCAGGAACCTTAAACTTACTCTAGTTACGGCCTCATTGCCAATATCTGACTTTGTGGTGCTTTATGCACTCCCTTCAGCACAGAACAGCTATTTTCCTCTAATCTTTCCCAAGCTGTCTGCTTAGATCACTACTTCCACCTTTGGGGATTAGGCACCATCTTACAAACCTGTGCAGCAATTAACCAGAAGTTAGTATCAGGTAAATGCAAGCTAACATCTATGAAGCTCGGATATTAGAAGAGATGGAAAATTAAAAAACATCCTGTGTATATTAACTATGGAAGCTTCAAATGAAGCTTCCTATTTTCCAATATTAAACACTTCACATGGGTCTAAAAGCCCAGAAGGGTCAAGACCTTGAAAGCAACTAAGCTACTTGTAGCAAAGGTAGAGTTTCACGTGTTTTCCACAGACCCCTGAAGGTTGGTATCCAGAGAGGTCACAGCAAAATCTTATTTTGAAGCAGCAAAAGCAGGACAATAAACAAAACAAATCCAATCCAATTACGGCAGCTATTCTCACAAAAAGCCCAAAAAAAGATTGTTATCCTTGCCTCTCAATGCCACTTTCAGACATGAAGCCCAGGTTTCAAAAATTTCATTTCTCCAGTTAGTCAACCAGCACAACAGGAAAATTAAAATTAAGGACTGACCATTAATATCACAGATTACTACGAACTAGTATTGTGCATATTAATTAAGATGAGCAACCAAAACTCTGTGTCTATTTCAATTAGCTTAAGACACCTTCCTGGTATCATTCAAAACCCCTAACATTTGTGTTAATTGTTTGATGTTGAATGGTTGATTAGAAGGCCCAGAAATGTGTTTGAGACACAGGTGGGAGATCTGCTAATTTGCTCCTGGAACAAAAAAAAGCAAGCCTGCAACTAACACAGAGAGAAAATGTGTTTACTTCCTAAGATGGAATACGCCACCAAGTCAATCTTTCTTCAGTCAATATAAAAAAGAATTTAACTCATACTTCAAAGTTCAAAAGATAACAAAAAAAAAAGAAAAAGAGTATTTTAAACAAAACCATAGTAGCCATAAGACATGAAACTCAGTGGTTCCTTCCTCTTTCAAAAGCTCTGTAATGGCTTAGTGCAGTTTTTCCTCTCAGTCTGAAAGACTGAGTCTTCTATTTTTCCCATTAAAGATCTACATATTAGTGAGGCTCCAAAGGAAGCTACTGGAAAGCAGCATCATTTCGTAGACCAAAGCAGAGTTCTATCAAGTGAGTTTTCTTTTTCTTAAGTGAACCAACTTAAGATCAAGCTATTATGCAGTCAGGTCAAATAAACCTTCGTATGCCATTTCTCCCTTTCACTCCCTGAACCACTGCCTACAGCTGCAAGTTCGTTCCTGTTAAACGGAAAGCCACATTAGCATTTAAGTCTGCACACTGAACATAGCTGAACAAACTCACGGTTTTATTATGTTAACATGGGAATTAACCATCTGGCAAAACCCGGAAGTAAAAACCACTCTGGACTGATTAGACTGCTCTTCCCTTAGTGTATTCCCATCCTCATCTGCCCTTCATGAACAGTTTCTGGCAAGAAAACCTGAGTGAACAAGGGATTCAAACAGTATTACAGCTAACCATAACTAAATACACTGAAAAATAATATTTAAAAAGGCTCCGTCTTGAAAGAGCTGTAATTAATATTAACAGCAAAAAGCCCTAAACCCCTGGCTCGCCGGATTCCTTCCGGTTTCCCAGTTTCCCTTCTCCTTAAAAAAGGGAGATAAAACACAAGGGGCAGCCTCCTCAGAGACATCTCATTGCGGAGAGAAGGGAGAATGGGAATAAAAAGAGCGGAGTGAAAGAAAAAATGAGGGAGAAGAAGCACCTACCAGCCCTCGGTCATCGAGACACGGATAGCCGACGTTTAACGCCGGCCTCAACAGTTCCGTTCTCCCCAGGCGCTCAGGCCTCTCTCCCTCTCTCCCCGCCTGCTTCCCGGGATCCGCAGGCCGAGCAGCCCGGCCGCCACCCTCCCTCCCCCGGGCAGCCGCTCTCCGGAGCGGGGACTGCCGCCGCCGCCTCCTCCTCCTCCCCGGACCCGCCGCCCCGGGGCGCCTCTGGCGGGCCCTGCCCGGCCCCGGGCTCACCTTTGCGCAGCTCCCGCTCCCACACGCTGACGATGAGCGCCGAGTGCTTGCGGTGGTGGATGAGCCACAGCGAGAGCGTCTGCACGCTCTGCTGGGAGTTGCTCAGCTCCGACAGCTTCCGCTCCAGCGCCGCCTCCGAGAACGCCGACATCGCTGCGCCGCGTTGGGCCCCACCGCTCCGTCCCGGCCGGGCCGCGCTCAGTCCCCGCCTCTCGGCCCCGACGAGGGAGGAGCCGACGAACGATTCCCAGCCCTTCCCGTCCCGGCGGCAGCGCCCGGCGCCAACAAAATGGCGGCGGCCGAGGCCCGTGCGGAGCCGCGCGGCCCCGCCCCCTCCCCCGCCTGCCCACACTTCCGGCCGAGCGCGAGCCGCGGGGCGGGACCCCTCGGGAACGGGACCCTCAAGGATGGAGTCCTCAAGGATAGAGTCCCTCGGGGGTGGGGTCAGCCCATCAGTGCCCTGGGAAACAACATAAATAAAAACGCAAACGCAAGGAAGAACCACCCTCACAAGGCAACCCAGGCCTAACGGTTTCTGTCATCCAGCAGGTTAAGAATCACAGAATCGTTATATTTGGAAGGGACCTCTGGAGATCATCCAGTCCAACTCACCTGCCGAGGCAGGGTCACCTGGAACAAGTTAGACGGGAATGTGTCCAGGTGGGTTTGGAATGTCTCCAGAAAGGGAGACTCTGCAATCTCCCTGGGCAGCCTGTTCCAGTGCTCTGCCACTTCAGCCTCAGGTTGGGGTGGAACATCCTCTGTTTTAGTTTGTGGTCATTGCTCCTTGTCCTGTCATTAGGTGCCACCGAAGAGAGTTTGACACCATCCTCTTGGCACCTGCTTTTGAGATATTTGTATGTATTGATGAGATCCCTTCTCAGTCTTCTCTTGTCCAGACTAAACGTCCCCAGCTCCCTCAGTCTCATCTCATTAGAGAGATGCTCCAGACCGTTCATCAGGCCTGGGGCCTCCACTGGACCCTCTCCATTACCTCATTGTCTTCCTTGTGCTGAGGAGCCCAGAACTGGACACAGCACTCCAGATGTGGCCTCACTAGGGCCGAGCAGAGGGGCAGGATCAGCTCCCTCCACCTGCTGGCAATGCTCTTCCCAATGCACCCCAGGATCCCACTGGCCCTCTGGTGCTGGTTTATGGTCAACCTGTCACCCACCAAGACTCCCAGGTCCTTCCCAGCAGTGCTGCTCTCCAGTGCTGGTACTTGGGGTTATTCCTCCCCAGGCACTGTGACAATGAGTGTATGGTATTTCATATTTGCAGGTAGATGCATATTCCACCAAAGTGTCTGGCCTCATTTTAAAAAGTTCTTTTATTTTTGATTGCTGGCATTAATAGTGTCATGTGACAAAATTCCACTGTTCCCTGACAAGATTATGTGTAAAAATTCTGCTTCTTTGTTGTTTCAAACCTGTTTAAAGCTTTATTACATTCTTGCTACCTCTGCTAATTTGGAAATAGTGAATAAAAATTATTGTCTGCTCACCTTTATATTTTTTCCTAGATTTTCTATTGTATCATCTTCAGTCATTTTTCAAGGATTCTCCAAACAGGGAAAGTACTCTGTGCTACTTAATATGAGTAGCATTCCTAATCTTGATGTGAGCATTTCTAGCCTTCCCTGCTGTCCTTCTGAAAAACACTTGACATCATTTCTTACTTTAAATGTTACCAACTGGCTGACAATTTCAGATAGCTATCCTCCTTAACTCTTACAGGCCTATCCTGAATTCTATTTCTGTAGCTAATAAATATGACTGCAGTTGTCACTATTTTTAATTTTTCTATAAAATTACATGTGTAATAATTAGAAAAATATGCATATACCTTACTCTTAGGACATCCTGGCAATGGCTAACTATCCGTCCTTAAAATGGAGCATTCCTATAACCTTTTACACACCCAGTTTGTCCTCATCAAAGAGCAGAAAACTAGTTATGAACAAAAAATATTTGTTGAGTATTTTAAAGAATCACAGAATGGGTCAGGTTGAAGGGACCCCAGTGGGTCATCTGGTCCAACCTCCCTGCTCAAGCAGGGTCATCCCAGAAACATGGCACAGGATTGTGTCCAGACTCTTCTTGAGTATCTCCAGGGAGATACCCCACAGCCTCCCTGGGCACCCTGTTCCAGTGCTCAGGTACCTGCACAGTAAAGAAGTTCATCCTCATATTCATATGGAACTTCCTGTGCATCAGTTTCTGCCAGTTCACTTTTATCCTGTTGCTCAGCACCACTGAGCAGAGCCTGGATCCATCTTCCTGGCACCCTCCCTTCAGGTACTGACAGATATTGATGAAATCCCCTCTCAGTTGTCTCTTCTTGAGGCTGAACAGGCCAAGCCTTTCCTCATAAGAGAGATGCTCCAGTCCCTTGATCACCTTTGTTGCCCTCTGCTGGATCTGCTTCGAGAGCTCCATGTCTCTCTTATACTGAGGAGCCCAGAACTGGACTGGGCACTCCAGATGTGCCTCACCAGGGCACGATCGCCTCCCTCCACCTGAAGGAAATGCTCTTCCTAATGCACCCCAGGACACTATTGGCATCTTGGCTACAAGTGCACTGCTGGCTCATGGTCAGCTTGTTGTCTGCCAGATCCCCAGGTCCTTCTCCATAGAGCTGCTGTCCAACAGCTCAGCCCCCTGCCTGTACTGGTGCCTGGAGTTATTCCTCCCCAGGTGCAGGACCCTGCACTTGCCTTTGTTGAATTTCAGAAGATTCCTCTCTGCCCATGTCTCCAACCTGCTGAGGTCCTTCTGAAGAGCTGTACAGCACTCTGGGGCATTGGCCCCTCCACACAGCTTTTGTTTTTTAAAACTTCATAAAGGTTTATCCCTATTTTATATCTGACATTCAATGAAGCTATCCTAGTGGATTGTTCCTGGGCAGTTTTCCTAATATTTGTTCTCAGTGAAATCTTCCCTTTGAACATAAAACTTTTGTGAGGGTGAGGTGGGAGTGTTAGGAGGTTTTAATGTGAATTCTGTTTACAAAATTATCCATAGCATGAGTGATTTGGAGGGAACTAGAAAGGATTTTGCAAAAATGCTTTTGAGAGAAATTTAATAAGTTGCACCAATCCTTACAGAGTTTCTTATTCATTGCCTTTTGATCACCATGAATAAAAGAATTTGTAACATACTGCTATTTTTGCTATGTACAGCAGAGGACACTCTGGCATTAAATAGAACTGGCCAGTGAAGTAGAATTAAGACAAAGCTAGCAAACATGGATGCACCCATTAGAAAAATGAAATATGAATGGTAATCTAGTAACCAGCACCCAAACAGCATTTCTTGGAGTCATATATGTTCTGATGTTAGCAGAAGAAACTTTTGAGCAGCTACAGAAAATAGCTATTTCTCTCACACCCAAGACTAGAAAGTATGCAGCAACAAACAGTAAAATTTACATGGTAAATCAAATTTAAAAAAGGAAGAAAATAAGGAATTTGGTAGAGAATTTTAGTAGTGTTTGTAAAAAAGGAGTTTATTACTCCTTCCTCTGCATCTTCCATCCCAGATTATCAGAATATTATACAAAAAAAAAGAATAAATCCTCTGAGATTGGTATTTTTTTTGTAAATAAATATATTTGAATACCAAGAGATTTATCTTCTGTGTTATATACTGTATAATAAACTACACTGCAAAGTAGAGATTTCACTTTTCCCAAAAATTTTTATAACATATTTTAAATTTGTAATAATAAGTGGTTACATCAGTAATCTAATTTAAAAGCTATGCTTTATACAGTCAGTGAATAGAAATTTGCCACAAGACTTCCTCAAAGCAAAGTGACTGTCAGACAGGAAGCATGCACAATGGAAGGTTCATTTGTTGCAGAGCTTGGAAAACCTCAGATTTCAATCAGAAACAAGTCATACATTATTCACCTGCCTTTAAAATTTCACTCACACCCACAGGGGTGGAGCTGTCAACAGAGGGAGAGTTTTCTTCTGCCCATTCCTGTATTCAAGCTGTAATAGCATCTTCCCCTTGACTTCCTAAGAACAAAGTTCTATACTGCTTCCCTTCTGTCTGGGTAGTCCGCTCCGGGAGAGAGGAGCCACATGCAAGTGTAAGACAATAACTGTGAATAAATTACTCGTTTGATGTTTTTGTAGAACATGGTACTGGGACGCTCTAGGGAGTTCAAAGATGTAATTACAGTCACCAAGCGGCTGTACGACACTCTATGTGCAGGTTGCAGTTTTTCTGTTTCTTATGCTTAGCAATATTCAGTGTTTCACTGGAGTTTTCTAGGAACTTACTTTACGCTGCTACATAGAGCAGTAAAACAATCTGTGTATATACTGGTTTCCTAAATATTGCTCATCAGCTATGTGGGGTTTGAGTTAAAACCAGCTCTTGCACCAGAACAGATCAGATCTTTCTCTGTATGAGTCTGGCCTTTTCTCATTTTAAACTTTGTTTTCTATCTCTTTCTCAAATAGTCTCACCCAGAAGATGCAATAATATTAAAGGAAAAATGAGATTTCTCTAGTCATGTTTCCTGTCTGAGAATTTGTATTAGTCAACACGCCAATCACTACCTGGATCTCAAAAATACAACACTTGCAGAGCAGTTTGCAGTTCTTTTTCAATCTCCCAAGTGTCTGTTCCATCAAATGTAACCGTTTCTGAAGTTTCATACCTGAAAATATTTTTCCATCTTTCACGATATGTTTGTGCATCTCACAGCCCAATTCTGCGTAAATGATCCTACTTCCTTACCCCAATAAGAGCATGAAAAGCAGAGATTGCAGAAACAAGACCTTGAAGTATAGCTGTAAAGTGATTCTTGACTGAGTGATGGTAATTCATCTGGGTAATATATTCAGAAACACTAAGCCTCATTTTTTTTACCTGAATAACAAGAAAACATATCCCTGACAGAAATTATAAATAAATACATCCATTTATTAAAAAAAAAAAAACCAACAAAAAACAAACAAACAAACAAAAAACAAACAGAACAACCCAAAACTGAACATTGAGAAGTCCTGCAAGAGGAGAACAAAAGAAGGCTTAAATGGTAGGAGGAAGCCCTCTGAAGTAACTCTGAAGTAGCTTAAAGGAGCTGCCTACTGGAGCCAAAAACCTCAGGGTGATTAATCGCGCTTTTACATGAGTTTCTGCCACTAAGCACTTCACCTTTTAATGTAATTCATTAAAGACAGAAATTATTTGCTACTTAGGAGATTAACAGAAACCACTCTCTGAGATATGTATATATGATCCAGCAAAGCATTCCAATATACTGGGGGGAAAGATAGATTGAACAATCTAAAAAAATATGTCCAGCATTTCTGTGATTTCTTTGGCCCTCTGTGGAAATGTAAAAATGTTTGTGGGAAGCCTTCCTTTTTCCCTGAGTCAGGCATTCAGCCAGACAGTTATGTACATCCGGCTTCTTCATCATTACCCTATTAAGTGAAGTCATACTATGTAAACATCCACTGTGATTAATATATGGATGCAATCAAGTTCCAGTTTTTGTAGTAGAGAGTGCTATAACTAAGCAGGAAAGCACTCCAGGGTATGTATTAACTCAGGTGTGCAGAAAGGCACAAAACATTAGACTGAGTAATTTTAAACAACTGAACAATGTATTAATGGATCATTAATATGTGCCCTAGAGTGCATATAGCTCTTAGTCACAGCATAAAAGTAAAAAAAGCACATTCTTGCCAATAAATAATGTTATCTTTCAAGGAAAAGGAAAGCACTGCAATATACTGGCATACAGTGTGAAGAACCAACTTGAAATTACAAAAAAAAAAAAAAAAATCTAAATTTGACTTTAAATCATAGGAGATGGCCTGATTAACCTATGTGATCCAGTAGAGGACCCGATGTTCCAGAAGCCATTTAACTATAGGAAGCAGACACTGTGTTTTTTTACTGTGTACTCAGCTCATGGTAGTGGCAGTGGTTGCTACCAGCATACTGAGCTGCACTACCACAAGCACAGCCAGAGAGCTGAGGAAAGCACTTAATTCACCTTTGCTCTCCACTCATTCAACCACATCTGGAATAGTGCATTCAGTTTTGGCCTCCCCTGGTATTGGGAAAATATTTACAAGCTTGTGGAAGTTCAGCCGAAGGCCACCAAGATGGTCAGATGGTTACAACACAGAAACCAGATGGGGTGACAGTGGAAATCTGGCTCATTTTAACCTGGAAAAGTGAAGGCTTTGGTGCAACCTAATGGCAGTTTTCCAGTACCTACAAAGAGGCAAACTGAGAAAATGGAGTGATTCATGGATATGCATGATAAGAGGCTGACAAACAATGGTGAGAAACTGAAATGAAAGTTCCAACTAGATAGAAGGAAAGTTCTTTCACCATAGGGACAGTCAGAAAATGGAACAGGTTGCCTAGAAAAGTTTTGCATCCTTGAGTATTTTCAAGACTAGACTGGATAAAATTCTTACACTGTGGTCTGATCACATGGTGGTACCTGCTCTGAGCAGGAGGATGGTGCAATAAGGCTCCAGATTATGTCTGTAAACTACACTATTCACATTTGTGACATCTTGTATAGCTTGGTTTGTACTTGAACAAGTTCAAGTTCAAGCTTGATGGGCTTCCATCAGTTGGATCCACACAGTGCAATAGGCTGTGCAGCTGCACAACATTACCGTCTTTTCATGCAGAGCCCAACCATAGGTTAACCTGAATGTCAATGTGACCCTTCAGTACAGAGGGTGCTGCTTGTCTTCTGGAATCTGCTTACCCTCAAACTCCTACTGCTCAGTGAGCAGGCAGAGTAGGATGTAAAGGTCTGCCATTAGAATTGTTACTACACAGCCATCAGCTGTAATCTTCTACATGCCAGCCATCAGTTATGTTGTCAAAAACATCAATTACCTAGACATAGTTTTCTCAAATGCACGGGGATCCAGATATAAAAGCCATGTATTTTTTCATGCATACTTGGTCTTTTATCTTCCTTGAACTGAAAAGATACCTGAGCATTGCCAGATTGCTAGTGACTGTTCCCAATAGAGGTTTATTTGTTCACCCTAAAGCTGTATTTTTGAGCCCAGTTTTTGAGGAAAGAACAATAAATGAGTTTATGAAGAAAGAAAGATTGTGGAGGCAGTAGGAGCTCTTCATTTGCTCTTGCAACACTTTCAGGAACATGACTCAAGCACAGTAATTTTTCCAGTCATTATTAATGACATGGTGCTTGTTCTCTGTGCCATTGTCTTGCCACATCTGACTCAAAACCAAGTCAGAGCTGGTGACAGATAAGCAGCTGTGTGCAGGAGTCAGCTGTAAATGCTATGGAAAGTCCATGTTTCTTTAGACATCTGCAGTTTATAAAGTGGTGACCAGACGTGCTGTCATTGTCTGGTAGTGGTCCAAGGCCACCATATGCTTTTTTGCTAGGTGGCTCTCCTAACCTGTCACATCTGGCACTGCTGCCTAATTAGAGTAAAAGCCTCTTATTTCTATGGAAGTTGGATTCTTATTTCTCTTGGCAAATGAGGAGCAGGAGACAGGAAAGTTTGGAAGGTGGATAAGGATGCTGTAACTGATTACTGTAGCAATCTTGGGAAAATGTGGCTGCCCACAGTCATTGTCTGATGTTTCCCCTCCCTCTTCTAGCTGTCACAAGCCTACAACTGTGTGATGCGTCACATAACAACAACTTTATGTCCCCAAAAAGCATAATTTTCAAATGAACATGTTTGTGAGATGTTTGCTGTTGTCTCAGAAAAGAGAATCTGATCTTTTCCTGTGCAGTCCTCCAGCACTCAGAGTGATCATTTGCTTTGCTTTTGTTTTAACGTGAGCTGGGCACTGTGTAGGGAAGGGAGGCTCATGGCCTTCCCGGTACTCTGGTGTCCTCAGAGTACAGTAAGCAGGGCAGATCTCACCAGACCTGACTCAACTGCATCTCTACTGCCTGTGAGCATAGGACTAATATGTGAGTAAGTAACAAGTTCAAGGTTCCCACCTGAGCAGCCAGATGGTATCACCCCAGAGCTCTTCTGGGTGCACATCAATATTTACAGTGTGTGGACACTCAGGGAATCAGTCCTCAATGAAAAGCCAATGATGTAGCCAGACAGCACTGATACAGACATAGCAAAATGTCTGATATGTTATAGCATCACTGCCTTTCACAGAGTGGCCTGCAAACTCTGTGTGCCTTATTGAAGCACAGATTAATGCACATATTTTTATTGTCAAAGTCTGTTTGGGGTTATGCTATGCAGAGCTTTGGAATTACCAAGCCCTATAGTGTTGTAAGTGCAATCAGATGCATTTTTCCAAGTTGCAGTGTTAATGTAGCTACTGGTATTTTTCTTGGAAACTAGGTGTCACTAGAGGTTTAGAAATAGCAGATACAGTTTCATTCCTATGTGTTTATTTTTCCTGCAACTCATTTATAACCTCTCAGCCTGTCCCTTTGCACCTCCAAAAGAGCATGGAGCTGCCTTCTCTGTAACTGAAGAGTGAAATTAGATCCTTCTATACCCTTCTTCATCAGGCCAAAGAAAGACAGGTCCCTTGTCTCTGTATCTCATCTTAATCATCCTGATGTACCTTTGTGAAACTCACACAGTTTTTTGCTTTTCTCTTGCTGCTGTGGGACCCAGAGTCAGACAGTTCTGCAGGCACGATTTCACAGGTGCCAAGAAGAGCACCCTTCCCTTGGCCTGGCCATGGTGCGTTAATCCAGCTGAGTATGGAATGCTCTTCCATCCTCACTATTCATGCCTGTTCCACTGTCTGCCTCTAGGAGTCAAAAAGTCCTGTCCTGCAGAGCTTCTCCTCAGCCAGTGCTCCACAGCCCCAGCAGTCCTTAACACCTGCATTGCAGAGGACTCTGCACTTTTGTCTCTAGAGAATCTTAATATTTCTGGCATCCAAAAGGCTGCCCTACCCATCAGTGCATGGAGAGCTTTCCCCCACCTCTCCAACCAGCCACCAGTGTGCTGTTAACTGCAAACTTGCTGGGGGTATGTGCTGTTTCCTTGCCCAGGTCATTCACGGGCATTAACCATATTGATCCTGGTATTGACCTCAGATACCTCCAGTGCAGCACAGTGACTGAACGTCAGTTGAATTTTGTACCATTGATCACAAAATTCCATTTTTCACCACACAGTAGCCAGCTTCTCTAGTCCTATATCTCACTGACTCCCTAGAAAGATACTGTGGGATGCTGTGTGCTAGGTCTTCATGTTCCTGGATGCATTTTCCAGGAGTATTTGCTCTCTAAACTTCCTGGAGACTGAGGACAAGCTGACTAGCAGGTAGCTCATGGTTTCCCCATTCTTACCAGTCTTGAAGGGATACAAATCCCTATCCTCTGATGGTAATCACAGCCAAGATTTTCATCAAATATCACATGTTAAACCACTACTATCTATGAGTTAGGAATCCAGCAGAGGCACCTCCAGTGCTTGATATATCCAGAAACTGTATTAAAGAATTGCATCTAAATTCCATAAGATTCCTGAATTCTTGCACCCTACTGTCTTGGCCTTACAGTGGATACAAAAAAATAACAGTACTCTACAGTACTGAAAATAAAGTGTGATATAATACATTCTTATTTTCAAGATGGGTTATCAAATATTGCTTGAAAATAAGAGTGGAAGAAATCCAAGACCTGCATAGTCCTTTAGAGTAAGGAACTAGTTATGTAACCATTATTTACTAGAATTCCTTCACTAAGTTTCACAGTATAGGTAGAAATTAATTTTTTTAACACTACTCCAAGAAAATGTACAGATTCTATAAAGTATTCATAACAATGGTCTGGAGAATTCTGTATGATCATGGGATGGGTGCACATGCATGATTCACACTGTAAAGATACATACAAGCTGTTTTTCTTTGTGGAAAGGAACTCCACTGCTATGAATGCCTGAAGTAAATTTCTCTATCTCACAACAACTTCTGCTATCACCTGGCCATAGCAATACACTGTGCCTCAGGCAGAAAATTGCAGAAAGATATCCTCCAAGGGAAACTGTATCAGTGATGTAAATTTAGCAATTAAGCAGTTCCTGACATTTTCAGCCTGTATACAATGATGGTACTAATCATCAACATTCAGAAGTTATCATCCTCACATGTCTGTTCAGGGCTGAGATTTAAAAAAAAAAAAAGGAAAAAAAGGGAATTAAAAAAGCATATATAAATAATGTAGAAGCAATTCCTCATTGTATAGTTCTTGGATTCTGCATTTGTATGTTCAATCAGACCTATTTAGTTGTGATCAAAGTCATTGTTGTTTCATGCATAAATGAATAAAGTGACTCAACTGTGACCTAGGAATCGATCAAAGCATTTTAAGAAAGAAGGATGATCAGTTGTATGTTTGAACATGGTCCTCATGGCATAGGTCGATGAGATTTCCTGCAAATAAATACATATCCTAATAACATGAAATGATATTTTAGAGTGATATTGTTTTCAAAATACAAAAATTAATGACATAAACCAAGTAATTTCTTCATGTTGATACAAATATTGTTTTGCTTGTACTCAACAGACTGTCTTTTAAACATCTCTTCCCATCCTGTATATTCCAAAAAGCTCAAGAAAATTGTCTGGGCATCATGAATATGAAAAGGAGTCTGAAGAATTTGGCAGGACAGGGAGGTATTGATTGCCAGAACTGCCTTTAGTGATGCTTTTATAAGGAAGGAGCTGGAGCTCTGTCAGTTCCATTGGTCTCATAAGGTACCAGGACTATGCCAACAGACTTCATATGATACTATCAAGAAATTTTGCTCACCCCATGCAGTCAGTGATTGCTTCCAGTTAGTATATGATTTGTACGGAAAATAGCCTGAACTCTCACCCTCCCAATGGCTGCAAACTTGTGTTTTGTTTGTTTTTAATCTGAAGTTTGCTGTGTGCATAGCTAACCACACACCATAGACAACTGTCCTGAGTTAACTTCTGGTACACTTGTATGGCAAGAACCTAATTTCACCACAGGCATTCCTCACAAGATTCAATGCATGGCTGCCAAATTGCCAATGCTTATTTTGATGTGTCTGTTTTGCTTCAGGCATCATGGCATTTCCTCCTTGCCATTCTCCACCTGTCTTTAAGTCTAAAGACTTAAAAGGGCCAGCTAAAAATTCCTAGGGGTCATTTCCCATTCAGCATGAAAAATAGCAGAAAATCAATCCTGCCCACTCTATCCTCAAACGTTGACCTTATAGAGCAGAAGGTTTACCAGCCAAACACCAATTTAGTGCTTGGACTGGGAATCACTCAAGTACAAATCATATACT
>VZTT01028863.1:6413-21737 GCA_013400855.1 Buphagus erythrorhynchus | reverse complement strand
TTTTTTTTTTTTTTGAGAGGAGACGTAGAACAGTTCGCAAAGTTGCATGAAGATAATCTGTCACTTGGAATGCATTTTCGAAAAATACATGGATGAAGCAGAAACAGACATACTTGGATGATAGAATGAATTTATCTGTAAAATTTGATGCCAGACTAAAGTGGTCATATACTGTCCTTAAAGTTCTTTGACAGATGAATATCTCAAATAACACTGTTCTTGTAGAAGAACAATTCCATTTTCTAAACTGAAAAGTGAAACTTAAGGCATAAAAATTGACATATTTATTTAAATTGTGCTTTGCTTTGAAGATTTTTTAAATGGCCCTTTAGTCTTAAGAATGGATAGTATGGACTTTCTAAACATTTTTTAAAAATCATTTACCAACAGAATGATTTAAAGATTATCTGAAAATGTTTTGGTATTTTCTGCTTTTGAGTACAATGAGTTCTTCTAATCCTTACAAATTTCTTCCAATTTTAAGATAGTTGAATACCTTAATTTTCTCTAAGCAATACAATGGCAGTTGAGCTATTGGATAAAGGAGATTTGAAGAGGGAAGAGAAATGTCTTTCAAAGATCTTTGTGACACTGCTATGCTGTGTTGTTAGCAAATAAAGCTACTCCCTGTAACATGGAGCCTTGTCACTNCCTCACTGTCTCAGGCCCTGAAAAGTATAAACAAATGTGTATTAGGTCAGAGGAAGAAGAAGCAGTCAGCACGAATATAGTATTCCCTCCAGTAAAGGACTCCAGATGTTGAGAACTTGCTCTAAGACCTTGTCCCCATGGACAGAGTGAAACTACCAAGACTAGGACCCAGANAAATGTAGCCATCATATTGAGAGCACCATACACAGTGGCCTTGGCTGGCATTTTCCCACTGACAGCTGGTGCGAACTGCACCTGATAAACTTCATGAGACCAGGAATTTCTGTTCTGACACCTCTATTATTTGGACATTTCATCTCAATATATAATGGGATTTTTTCTGAATAGACCTTAGTTTTAATTTACAACTTAGTTACACTTAATATCTTATTTTCATCTTTTATGTCCTGGATTTTGCTTACAGTCCCTAAAAAGTCCTAAATTCAAAGCAAATGTGTATTAGGTCAGAGGCAGAAGAAGCAGTCAGCACGACTCNTATTGTTGTAATTATTGCATCTTTTCCTGTATATTAGTACTCTAGCTACTTTATTTTTCATTCTTTTTCTGCAATAATTAGATGAAGAATAATGACTTCAATTAGACTGTTAAAGATTCCATTATATTAACAATCCCAAAAGCACAGACGGTTGAGGGGGGAAGGGATCTGGGAAGGAATCGTTTCCTTCACTCCCTTCACCCTCTTTGTGGCTCTTTATTAGACTTTCTCCAATAGGGTCACATCACTTTTGTACTGGGGAGCCCAGAACTGGACATGGCACTTCGTGTGTGACCTCACCAGAGCTGAGCAGAGGGGAAGGACCACCTCCATCAACTTGCTGGCACAATGTCTCAGTGATTGCAGCAAGACTGTAGCTCTGCAGGTGCACACAGATCTCTAATTCATCATGTTTATTCCCTGTGCTGTGTACATGCACTTCAGAGAGGTATCCTAGAACCCTTGGAAACTCAAGGGCCTGGATTTTTCGAGTGATGTTGCTTTGGTTACAGGCAATTCTGGAGGTGCCCCAATTTAAGTCTTGTTTTCTGCTTTTGTGACAACATCACCCCATGCCTTTTGCTAATCAGCCCTATCCACCCCACTCTCACAGGGCTGCTGGTAATCATCCCTCCATTGTCATTCCTAGTTTGAACCCTTGAGAGTGCACTCGATCCCACTGTCCATGTCACTGGCCTAGATGCTGAACAGCTCCAGTCCCAACACTAATCCCTTAGGAATGCTGCTTGTCACTGGTTTCCACCTGGACATTGAACCACTGACCACAGCTCTTCGAGTGTGACCATCCAGCCAATTCCTCATCCACTGATCCATCAAATCCATGTCTCTCCAGTTTAGAGGACATCATGCAGGACAGGGTCAGATGCTTTGCACAAGTAAAAGTACATGGCATCAGTTGCTCTTCACTTATCCAGTCCATGTTATTGAGATGATTTGCAAAGAAGAAATTTGAGGGAATAATCTAATGTGATTAAATATTTGACATTTCCATCACCTTGTGGTTGGCTTAAAAAGTAGGATTTTGCTTTTCTGAAAACCCTACTTCATATAAGGCAGTGGGAAAAGAAGTTTCTCCCAGTATAGAAGAGCAGGCTTTTTACAGGTTTATCGCAAGGCAGTGTAAAGAGTAATCACTAAGGTCACTCATTGCATCAAACTCTATAAGTATTTTTACAAGGAAAATATTTGAGTCAAGTTAGCTTGCACAGAAGAGGAGAGAGATTCTGGTGAAGGTTTACTTTCTGCACCCTGTGACAGGCCATGTGCGCATGTGTGGGGAGGAGAAAATATTTCTTCAGCTCAGCTGCACATGGAGACAGACAGCAAAAGTGCTGCATATAATTCTTTCTGGGTTTATTCATATAAAAGGAATGTGTGACATTTAGTCTGAATGGAGCCTTTCAGTGCAATGCATGCACTTAATATGGTTAAGACTTATTTTTTCAAATATGCTTTAAAACTATGTACCCTTCTGCTCATGATAAATTAATTTAGTGTACTAATAGGATCAGTGTTGCCATGTACATGAGTTTAAATTACAAGCAGAACATCTATTTATGCTTGGTTTTACAGTTGTCCCACATGCTCTATTGAATAATTTCAATTGCTTGCACAGTTTCTAAACACTGACTTAGTGTCTCATGCCAATACCATAAACTTTACCAGAAACAGTTCTGCCGTTTCTGGAAATGACAATTTTTGTGAGTCTGTGAAATAATTGGTTAATAGTTTCAATGTTTTTCATTTTAGAACACAAACTCAAAAATGGATAGGGGCATACTGACACTTGCAAGTGCCACCAGAAGTACTGAAATATCCTTTTTCACAGCATAAACTGCTTGAAATATTAGAGTATTGGATAAGTCATGCTTTGCCTGTAGGTTTCATGGGTGCTTGCTTATAACAGAGGTATCACAGAGTTTTCCCTCTTCTTGTCATGCTGCCTGGCAAAAAACTGAGTCAAAGTTTGTAGAGGAGAAATACATATGCCTAAACATTTATTCTTGGTGCATTTGCTACCTAGTGTCAGGTAACATACCAACACTTCCCTTTCCTTCTGCTTCCTAACTGGCTTCCAGTCATCTTAGCTTTGTCCTCACCTCTTCCCAGCTTGTTATCCCAGGCTTTTCACTCAGTCTTACTCTCCTTTTTCCTCTGTATTTTTCACACACTTTCTTACTCACCTGTGTGCTCAACAGACTTTGTCTCTTCCCTTTCAAAAATCATCTCCCAATGTAAATATTGATGGGAGATTCCTTCCTTTCTAGGATTTCCATTGCAAACTTCAGGTCCCTGATTCCGCTTTGCCTTCTTTGCCAATCAGCCCCAGCTATGTGAAAGATTTAACCTTTTTTTCCAATGCTTTTCATAATACTGAGAGGGAGGGATAGAGTAGGCAGAAAATCAAATTAATTGAAATTAAGTACTAAAGATCCAGAAAATGCCAGAATTCTTTCACTGTGTGACCTTAACTTGTATCCATCTGTAGGGTTTACTACAGCCCTGTCTTCAGGTACATAAATGTACACTCTTATTCCTTCATAAGTATATATTAAAGTATGCATTTATAGATTTTTTTTTTCCTAAGGTGCTTTGTTTAAAGGACAAAAATGCAGAAAAACAGATACTAAATCATCTGTTATGCTTCTGAAAGTGTATTACCAAACCACTGTGAAATTAGTTGTTTAGCAGCTGATCATATTTGAAGCCAAAATGTCATTCAGAGTTTCTGGATGAATTGATACACCCTGCAGTAACCATCACCTAAATGACTTCTCAGAATGATTGGCTTTTCAGGAAGCCAAGGCAGAAGAAATGAGTCTGTGAGTGAACAACTGGTTAAAAGAGAGGCAAAATGTCAGGAATATACAGGCAACCCTTGTAGGAGGGATTTGTCACCACCAAAATTCTACAGATATTGAACTGCCTACCTTATCATAGAACCACAGAGTGGTTTGGGTTGGAAGGGACCATCTCATGGGACCATGGTTAAAGACCATCTCATTCCCAACCCCCTGCCATGGGCAGAGACATCTCTCAGAGCCCCATCCAACCTGGTTTTGAACACTTCCAGACATGGGGCATCCACAACTTCTCTGTGCATGCCATTCCAGTGCCTCACTGCCCTCACAGCAAAAACTTTCTTTCCAATATCTAAATTTACTCTGTCAGTATGAAGACTTTCCTGCTTGTCCTCAAGTCATTAAGGACAGAGGCTACAAGTCATTGAATGCACTTGTAGCCTCTCTCCATCTTTCTTGTGGGATTAAGTGAGGGCAGGCAGTTACATGAGTGCTGTGCAGTGAACTTTGCTGATGAAGGTTTTTTAAATAAGGATAGGACAGACTGTATAGAATTCCAAATGGATCTCCTAAGAGGGAATAACTGGAGAATTAAATGGTAGATTACATTAATTTCTACCATTTGTTATAAACTTATTCAGAGGGAGGAGAAACCCCAATTAAACAAAAAAATACCTCTTAGGCATGAATTATTAAGTTTATGAGAGTTCCATGAAGATGTCATCTTGGCTGCAGTCAAGAAAGCACACCAGTTGTCTTCCTCACCAAAAAAAGGACAGAATACACTGCTATGTCACTCGAGAAATCTTGGGATTACCTGCATCATGTATAGTTATGATTCTCCTAAATCCACCAGAGAACAAAAATTATGTCCTAAAGCACAGAAACTGTGAGAAAGACTAAAAAGATAGCTAGAGGTGTGGAATGGTTGCAGTGCAAGAAACATCCAAGTAAGTTCACACTTGGTACACAAAAAAGACAAGTGGAAAGGGTATATAAAAGAGACCTGTTAAGTCATAAAGGGCATGGAGAAAAGAGACTGGGCACTGATTTGATGAACCCTATTCTGTACAAGAACTCAGAGACATCAAAGAACATCAGGAGGACCTAAGTTGAAAACAAAGAAGCAGAAACTTCTTTATGAAATACATAACTGAGCCGTGGACCTCCTTGACAGAGGATATGATAAACGCCAACTATTTGTATATGCTCAGGAGAAGTCTAAGCAAAAGATAAATATTTTATTCTTTTCTAGTGTAGTTCTTAACTCACTCAGGCCTTGGTCCAGACTGCTTCTCTAACACTAACTTTGCGCAAGAATATTCCTATGAGTCTTATATCCTACAATTATAGAGGATAGAAATGTGCAGCTAAGAAATTTGTGTTGCAGTCAGCAGGAAATAAAAAAACACCCTGTGATAAGAAGTATAACAACAGCCAGACTAACCCAGTGAATGGATAAGAACTGTAGCAGCAGAATTGTAGCCTGCCATTTGGAGTCTTAAGAAGTGTAATCAGTTGATAGAGCTAGGGGAAGTAAACAAAACTTCTGCCTGGAAAATGGAGATTTTTAACAAGAAAGAAAACTCCAGTTTAGTTGCAGACAGCTGGACACAGTAGTGAAGGAAAGCACAGATGTCCTAATTCAAAGGAATACTGCTGTGTTTGAAATAGACAAGACAAACAGCAAGGTTAAAACTGAGTAGATGTGTACAAAATGTCACCGACCTTGTGGGGAGCAAAATATACATGGATAGATGGATAGAGTAGCTATAGAGAGCCTGTACTTCAGTACTTATTGGGCCTAAAAATGAGCACTAGAAACTCAGGAAATCCCAATGACCTACAGAAGTGGGTGCAATAAACTCTCTGTATTTAGGGATTCCTCTACAGCCACCCATACAAAACTAATGGACTGCAGAGGTCAAGAGCGTGCTCTGTCTTGTTTTCCTTTATCCAATATTGAATAAAAATGTTCACTATTTCCCAGACATCCATGTTAAAATGTCCAGAGGAAACTAAAGGCACTGTCAGCAGCATTTCATGTAGGTCATCTGCATAAACAGCTTATTACTTCCTTCCTTTCTATGGGTTTTCTAAAATCAGGGGGGAAAAAATCTACCCAATAATTAAGCCTTTTCTTTGTATACTGTAAAAAATTAATTACGAATTTTATAAATCCGGAGGCTGCTTCTACATTTGTCTCTTAAATATGTTAGTCTACTGTAAGATGCCAAGGCAGACATATGTTTTGGTCATATATACTGAATAAAAACTCTGTTGCAATAGGAAGGATTATGCAGGTAAGCCGCTGACATTTTGCGGATAAAGAGACACAAAGTTCCTTCTTTCCTATCAAAGGAAGGAACTGAGTTAAAAAATAGTCTTGGTAGCTATTGCTAAATATCAAACCTGAAAAAAAAATTGAGAAGTGAGCCAGGCTGTATATAAATAAGTTTGCCATGAATGCTTAAAAGCTTAATATTTTCTCTTAGGATAACATACATCTAGTATGCAAGATAAATACATAAAATAAATTAGTTTTCTATATGATTTCACCAAATGTTACAAACACTGTCCCTGTAAGCAGTGTGATTGGTGGTAACAATGGAGAAACTTCAGGGAGCAAGAAAGCAAAGAGATGATAGCCTCAGGTAGAAAAGGTGAACAATTAAACCATTTTCCAGTCTCGATATAGAACTATGGGTCTGAAAAAGGTGACCCTTGGTCCTCTGAAGAAGATAAAACTGTGTGTGTTTATAATACGACACTTAATTAAAAGATAATTTGATCTCTTTGTTCCTTGTCATTATGGAGAAGGTGAATAGCAAATAACACTGGTCTGTGGCTTAGTTAAAAATATACCTGGGGAGACCTTACCTGTTGTGGTTTCTAAGCAAAAAGGGGAATCTGGGGTAGAGTCAAGATTCTAGATTTTAAAGCCCTAACCTCTGTATTTCTTAATTTAATAAAATGTAAATAAACAAAGTAGCAATCAAAAAAAATACCCCAACAACAGCATCAATAAAAAGCCACTAAAATAATCCAGTAACAAACCTCCCCCAAAATAGCCAACTAAACACCACCACCACCCCTAAACTCAAGCACTTTATTCAGAGTAAAATGAATTTTTTCCTAATTTTACTTATTGATTGGGATTGTTCTTTCATTACTGCAAAAAACTTTTCTCCTGTCTTCCACTTCCCATCCTAGGTAAATCCATTTTTAGTTTTGACTCTCCTAAGGTTATCTTCAGTGGTTTCCAGCCTAGATCTACCAAAACCCCACTGGTCTCTTCCAATATGCAGAGCTTTCCAAGCTCTCTCCTGCCCCAGTCAAAAAGTGACAATTGCAGCACTTGCTAAACATCTAATGACTTAAAAATTGTCTGATTAATTTCAAGCATATCCTTGCAGAATTTCTTCCTTGGGCACATACTAGCTTTGAAGAACTACAAGTGGAAAAAAATGCTTTTCATTGAGTTAAGAGGGAGGAGTGAAATAACACTTTTAATGGAAACTATTAGAAATGCTCAGCTACAGGACCTCTGTAGCAGACATGTATATGTACAGCTGCTGAGGTAGAGATACTCAAACTACATGCAGGGTGTAAATCTCTGTAAATATGAGTATTAGACTTAGAGAGCTTGTCAGAGAAAAGGATGTACTTCAGAATGTCTCTGTAGGTGACAAAATCTGTAAGCCAGTGCAGGTGTGAATGCCGGGCATTTGTTGCCATTTAACTGCTGCTCTGTCCTGCTCGTATCTTCAAACTTGCTTCTGGTAGAGTTTGGCTAAACCGGCAGGAGAAATGTCCATTCCGTAAAAGAATGTGTATCACTGCCTGTGTAAGGCTGGGTGGAAGGATGCTGGAGGTCATATTTTATTGGAGAAGTGGAGGCTGTGAGCAGCGGGAGCGGCGGCAGGGGAAGCTGGAGAAGCTGCGCTGCTGCCTGTCAGGGTACAGCCAAGGACAGGGCTGGATGTGACAGCGCTGGGATGTGCACAGCACTGAGGGGTGTCCATCCATAAGTACAGTAGGAAGTTTTCGGCAGTGGTCTGACAGGAAAGTCTACACGGAGTCAGATTTCAGAGCTGGAGCAGTGAATTGCAGTGAGTCACACAGAGAGCCTGAGTGCTGCCTTTGTTCCACTTGTGTCTGAACGTTGGAGGAGAAACAGCAGGCTCCAGTTTTTATTAATTTCTTATTTTCATAAGCATAAAACTCATGTGCACTGCACTTTTTCCTTGCTTAAGTTCTTCCAACTGACTTTCAGAAAATGCTCTCATGGTAAGAACTCTTGCTTCTAAATTTCACTTTTTCTTTTTTTTTCCCCATGTGTTTCTGTGTTACAGTCTTTGGTCTCATTCTTGCACCCCCCCCCTCTTTTTTTTTTGGCACACCTGCTCCAGGCATGCCTGGTGGACCTGGGACTTGTCGCTACTGCTCTTTGGCTTGTCAATCCATGCTGGTGCAGCAGCTCAGATCATAGAAGGTAAGGCTTCTCCAAATCATGTTTATAAATTGTGAGTAAGTGTGAATTTTAAGATTTGCTTTCCTAATATGGAAAGAGACTCTACTGTTTCAGATCTTCATTTTCTCTGCTGCTTACTGTTCATCATTTCATGTAGGAAAACTGCTGTGAGTTAGGAGCTTAAATTCCCATTCATTCTGGATGAGGGTAAATAAATACATTGGCTCTCCAGCTCTAAGGCAGCCTATCATGCCTGCTTTCTCAATATATCTTCAGAGTGTAATAATTAACAGAAAGTACTTCAAAGAAATTCAGAATACTGAATGTTTTTACAATTAGGATAGATGTATGTGTCACTGTGGGTGTATCAGGAATGTGCCAGGCATGGTGTGAAGTCAAAGACATAGATGTGTTGCTTGTTCCAGTGCATACAGATTTCTCCTGGTAAGAGTCTGAACAAACTGAGATTTTCTAATCTCTTGAGTTAAATGTTTAGTTTTACCAGTCCAGTCTTCATGTGCTTTCAGTGAAAAGTCTTTTTGTAATTTCAGATCATACGTTCTTGTAACACAGCCAAATTCCTCAGCATCTCTGGAAGGCATAGCCTTACATTTAACTAGTAAGAGAGAACACTGATTTAAAATTTACATGCAATTTTGAGAAAAGTGAAAAAGCTTCACATATTACTTTGCCATTAGGAATTATGATATTTACACCAAAAAGCTTTTTTTCAACTCTCTTACAAAAATAGTTGGAATTTGTTATGTAAATGTGAGATAACTGTATGATAGGAGCATTAGAAAGTATTGATGGGAAGTAGATATGACACATGAAAACTTTAATGTTACTCAGATTGGTTTTTGCCTTTTTAATTGACACTGTCATAGATCACTGACACTTTGGCATTTAAAAGCCAAAGCCCCAGGTAGTTATTTCAGTAGGAGAAAAAGCCACAAATTAGTTATCACTAAAAAATTCTGTAGGTACAGATGAGAAACATGTAATGCTGTATATTACATGTAATTAATTAAGGAAACAAACTGAAATAAGCTCTTAGAATTAAGAAATGTATATCTGAATGGTGACTGATATATAATATGTTGTCTATCCACTGGAGGAAGATCTGTTGCATCAGGTGAAAATGTTTTTCTTGAGCTGTTGAATGACATTGCATGAAAGAGGTCTGAATGGGAGAGAACCAAATTTTGGCACACACAGGTTAATGAACAGAAGATTATTAGAACTACAAGTAAAGTGACAAAAACTGCAAATATTTATTTGATACACAACTTCTTTTTTGGTGGCTCTATGCTTGTTTCTACTACCTGAAGACCTGTTTGTTTGGTTTTTTTTAATATCCTACCTGTGAAAGTCAGATCAGATGTCAGAATTAGGAAAGATAATCCCTATTGTTTCTGGACAGTTTCTTCCAGTGCAGAATTTTTCTGCTGCTGGAAGGACTCCTAACCTTACCATGAATGAAGATCAAGTGGAGTTATGGAAGTGTCCCAAGATCACTGGAGACTTGGAGACTGCTCTGGGAATATGTTCCTTCATGATTGTCTTCCCCTAATATTCTCTACTCATTTGTCTGTTAATATAAAAGCTCCTGTTCCCAAATGTTTACTGCATTTTTTTCACATCTGATTTTTAAGTGCTTGACATAGTGGGGGTCTCATGCTTTCCATTACACAACATATTTTCCTGATGCTTAGTTTAAATTATTTCATCTTCTGAAATCAGGTGTTGAATGTCAGGGACAGTAATAATATTCCTTTCCTTCTGGTGTTGCTAATACATGACTAGAATAAATTCTATATGTAATTGAAGAGAAAAGTCTCATACTTGAAATCTTTCAGTCTAACTATTGGAGAAATAACCTCGTTTTCCTTTCTCAAAGTTCCTTTTAGCAATAGAGTGCACAGAAATAAACTGTGTATTTAAGATTAAAATGTTTGGAGAATAGAGTGGTGAATTGGCCCTCTGATATTCAGGCTTTTTATTGCTAAACTTGTGCTTTATCCAGTGTCCTTTTGGTCACTGTCTCCTAGGTTACTGCTTTCCAGGATTCTCCAGCCCAGTGAACAATGCTGCACTGCTTTTCTGAGCCTAGCTCTGCTCTATTAACCTATGGCAAGGATTTGTAGCTCTAAATTTGTTTTAATGAAAGAGGAACTGTGAACGAGTCAATGTGGTTTTAGAGGATCGGTGCAGGTGCCTTCTGTTGCACCCTTGTGCTGACTACATGCAAAAGGGGAAAAATACCTGGAGATGTTCTTAAGTTGGTTGAATAATGGCAACAAGATTGTTCAGGGGTTGAACTATTCACCAAGGGATGGGGAAGGGGTAACTTATCTTTTACAAACCTGAAAACAAAGCAGTGACCCTCAGAGTTTAGAGGAGAAAAAATTGCCATCTTTGCCTTCACCATCTTTGTCTTCACCATCTATCTTTGTCTTCTTGTTCTCCCCAGGGGAGCATGGAATTGTGGAGCAGGGTTGAGGATGCTGAATAAAAGCCTCAGCAGATGTCCAGCAGGAGGCTTGAGCTCTTTCATGACTTTGGGGGAGATACTAGAAAGACTAGTTTGAAAATTTTAATCGGTTTCCTATCAGGAAGAATGTTTTGGCCAAGTCTTGTTTCTCTTGGGGAAATTAGTTATGATTATTTCCTACACAGACAAAGGGAGGCAAAAAAAAGAATGATGGGAAATTGTAGGGGGGAAATTCAGATTACAGTCTTTTAAATTGTTTGGGAGTTTCTGGGCTCTAGTTTAACTTTTTCATCAACTTGTGAGATGTTGGGTCTTTTCTTTTAGTAAAAGTGTTGCTTTCATTTCCAAGTCCTAGAATGTCTGGCTGCTGCTTTCGTGGTAGAATAAAACAGAAAATAGAAAAAAAAAGGAAAGTATATAAAAACTTATATTTAAAGTGATGAACTACTAGTTGTAAAACAAATATCTAAAATTTTGAAATATTTAATTCAGAACTTTAAAATTCAGTTGCATGGTCTGCAAATTGATGGGATTTGGTCATTATTTCAACAAAACTTTTAAGAAATAATGTGACCTTGCTTCAGAGTGAAACTGAACAGGAGTTCTGAAATCTCAGCAGTTTGAGTTAGCATGATGAATTTTATTATCTCTGTTGAAAGATTTTAGTCCATTTCACTGCAGCTAGCATTGCACATGTGCAAATAGATGAGGAATAAAATGCTTTCTTCATCTTCACCCAAATGACACTACATTTGGGTGAACCATGGAGAGCTTTTGCAGTTTTTCTCTTGTGTTCACAAAAATGATGCAAATACCCCATTTTTCTTGGATTTGTGCGGGAGGACTGAAGACATGTTGGTGTCTTAATGAATTACTTCATCACTTGCTTTTGTTCAACTGACAATTAAGCATGTATCTATCTGCTCATAAAAGAGTGGTCTGTCTTATCTTATCTGGCACTGCCTTGCAGTGCATGTGCTTGGCCCTTAATTGTGCCTGATAATGTATCTCGACTTACACTGATTAACCTGGCTGCTTTTAGCATGATTTGCTTCTTCAACAACAAAATTAGTGAACAGAAGGTACCCAGAGCAAGCCCTGAACATGCTGGCACCCGAACTGTGGACAGACCTAAGGTTAGAAAATCTCATTGCTAACACTGCTGAAGTTTGAGTGATAGGCTCCTCCCTGTGACTTGCTCTAGCTTCTTGCAGAAGTGACATTTATTCTTCTAGGCTATCTAGGCAGCTATCAGTGTTTCTCAGTTCCTTACAGTCAAATCAGTGCCTGCATTTAAAAAAATACAGAAAAAAATGTTTAAATGTGTGTGGTTCTGCAGTTTATGTTATGTTTATGGGCTCTAAAAGAAGCTTTACAAATTTCTCTTTGACATCTGGGTTTTATTATTAGCCAAGCTGAAAAGCTCTTTCTTGGCCTAAGTAACATGCTTAGCAATAGTTTACATAATGTAAATATTTGTCTCTTTCATTGGCCCTCTGTACACAGAAAGGCTGTCATTAGGCTGTTGACATAAACTTTGCACTCCTGACCTGCTGAGTTTAATGGAGGAATCCTGAATTATTGACTTTCATTGGATGATGATCAACTGGTGTGATCCTTACAAGCAGCGAACCGGAACTTCTCTTCACAGCAAACTGACATAATGATCGTAAACAAATTTGTCTATATATCTAAAATCTATTTTCTACCAAGTAATTGCTGTACGTGCTCCGAGTGTCAAATGTGTGCAATCACACTTGTGATAGGGATGGCTCAGTCCATTCTTTCCAAAGACAGGACACAATTACAGTGATAACAAAGCAGAGTCCTCCTTAAAGAGAACTCAGATGGCATTGCAATCCTCTTGTACCAGACTGAGCATTTGGACATCATCAAACTGCAATTGAGACTAAATTGAATGAGCCACTGTGATCCTTCAGGCACGTCTTCAAGCTGTCACCAGCTGTTGTGCATGTTTTTAATGTGGAGCCGAGCCTGATTTCATTGTTGATAAAAGGCCTTTCTATGCAAAACATAGTAATTTACAACAGAAAATCAGTTGGTTTCAGTTGGGGTCATCTCTTCCAGTAGCTGAAGAGATTGATAACACCAGTAGAGCAAACCTGACTTAGAAAATTTGTTCCAGTCTGTCACTTTTCTAAATAGATTCTTTTACTGTGTAACACTCTCTACATGTTAATTCTCTTGGACAATAAACTACATGCTTCCTAAGCCACTCTACCAGGCAACAGAAGATGTTTTTTAGCTTTTTTTTTTTGAGGCCTCAGAAGAGGAAACCAGCTGGGGTGGATATAGTGTTATAATAACTGTCTTCATTTCCTCTCTGGAGGCGTCCTTGGGCACACTGGAAGTCTGGAGTAGGGAGTTGTTTCCATGATCTTGAATGGAACTCAAAATCACATTTGTGCTTGCATTTGCCACTTGCATTTAGATTTCAAGGATCATTTCAATAAATGAGCATCAGGAGGAATGATTTGACTGCATTACTTATGTTTGGTATATTCAAAGGGTTCCAAAGAATATAATTTTAACATGTTAATTATGAGATCAAATGCTTGTTTTGGAGGCTGCCTGTCCCTTCGGCTGTGATTTCTTCCCCTTTCCTTTGCTGTGTTAGCCATGGATCAGTTTGGTTTTTCTTGTAGTGGTATCTCATATTTGACTAAATTCATGCAGTAGCTTTGCCAATTTATGCAAATGTGCCTTGGCTAGAAAGACAGTAAATTTTACATTTTACTGAAATCTGATTGCTTTATTTAGGCTGTCATTAATGGTAACTATTTAAGAGAGTATGTCTATTTATCATCATTAATTTTAAGTCCTCAAACAATCTTTTCCCATTTGGCCAACCCACACAATTACGGCAGGTTCATAAAACAACAAAATAACCCAACAATTTAGACGGTGGGTAATTCTTTTCATGAAACCTTCCCATCTCCAGCCGCTCCTGCTACCAAACCTAAAAATTCACAGATGTTGCAGAGAGTCAAATGCAGGCAGAATTTTCCCAAAGAATGAGTAAAATGAGCAAACCTCAGTTTTCATGTATTTGAATATGAGCAGTGTGAAATAACAGATGTATTATTCAGGATACTTCCTGGTCAGAAAGCCTTGGGAAAAGCAACTGGCAGAGCTGAATATGTCCTGAAAAAAGAATTGCAGTATTTTAAATAATTTGTGGCTGTCTTACATCCCAGTCTGAGAAGAACTGGGGTCTGTACCAAGTTTTCCTGAAGGGTTCTGAGAAGAACCAGGGTCTTCTGGAGGCACTCAAGTGTGTTTTATTCCAAACATTCTATCGCTGGAAGCCTAAATCTGGTAACAGTGATTCAGCAATGAGATTTGAATATGAGCTACCCCATCGCTCATGGTCTTTTGCTTCATCTTTAGTACAGAAGACAAAATATTAACAAGTAAGGGCTTCAGCCAGTTCATTCCATATTTGGGAACCTCTTGGGTCCTATGTCACTGGGTCTACCTCCTCTGCTGCCACTGAATCCACTTCTTGCTGTGAAGAGTTACCATAGTAACTCCTCAGGTAGGGTTAACTTCCAGTCCTATTTGTGACATATCTTCCTCTGAACTATGAAGTCAAAGTTCCATACATAGCCATGATGTCTGGCTCTGCTTCTTTGGAAAGCTGAATATAGCTTTTGATTTTCTCTGTACTTTTTTGGTGGTTGGTGTCTAAGAGTGCATTATAGCATCTGTCAGTACTCATTGTATTTTATAATCACGGCCCTTCTTAAAAGTGATGCACATAGCATAACTCAAGCAGAATAGAACCCACCTAGAAATCATTTTAATTTTATGCTGCCTGCTAAAGAGTAAGTTGATGACTCTTGAGAGAACAGTGCTCCAAGACATGGTTCAAAATTTCCTATAAGCTCTGGGTATTTTGAACAGCCTGTAACTGGGGTTTGCTGAAAAACAGTTTCAGAACATAAACCTGTGTGACATCCAAGCTCTGATTTGTCTCTGGTGATATTTCATATAAGTAAACTCAAACAGTAAAATGAAACATATGAGAGTTGGGAACAGGGTCAGGTAGCGCGGCAAAAATATAGAGACACTGTCTGAGAG
The DNA here is from genome assembly GCA_013400855.1 of Buphagus erythrorhynchus. NCBI lineage: Eukaryota > Metazoa > Chordata > Aves > Passeriformes > Sturnidae > Buphagus > Buphagus erythrorhynchus. Next base: position 6,696 of record VZTT01028863.1, on the reverse strand, counting down.
TATGGGAATGAGCTCAGGAAAGTCAAAACACATTTGGAATTAAATTTAGCAAGGGAAGAGAAGAGCGACAAGAAAGGCTTTTACAGGTACACTGGCAGCAAAAAGAAGATTAGGGAAAATGTGGATCTGCTGCAAAATGAAATGCGGCAACAGATCTGGTGATGGGGCATGGAAACAGCCCAGGCATTCAATGCCTTCTTTGCTTCACTTTTTACTGGTAAGATTTCCCTCCAGGAAACTGAGCCCACTGCATGTGCTAATAATACGTGAGATTGCTACAATC
>VZTT01028857.1:0-34975 GCA_013400855.1 Buphagus erythrorhynchus | reverse complement strand
TAAAAACAAAACTTGTTTAAACTTTCAGCATGCATTCGCTGTTACTCAGCCTGCCCATGCAGGCCCACCCTGAATGCACAAATTTTCATGTGAAAAAAACATAAAATAGCATCAACTCTCCAGGCACTCGGGTACCAAGAGCCCTGAATTCTCTCCAAAAAGGAGAAAAATGGGTACAACAATCCCTGTTTCTGGAATGTACCTGGTTCTAATGAGACAGTGGGACACACCATGATCAGCCAACAAGTGGCTGGCTCAGATCAGCTCGACTGAAATGTTCCAGTAGAACATTTTTGAGCTCCTGGGTTTAATCCACAGAGGAACAGCTCCAAGATTCAGCATTATCCAAGACTTAGCACATCCAAAGGAAGAGTTAAGGAATTACCTGCTTCAGTACAGACGTTTCTCAAGTCTGCTCCGTTGAAGCCATCTGAGAGCTTCACGATTGCTTCATAATCTGTTCACAAAACACCAATGTTCATAAAACAGCAATAAATCACCCTTCCCATTAGGGATGCCAAGAAAACACAGATCCAGCTCCCAAACTTGGATTTCAGTGCAAACACAGAGCTGCCCACTGGGCTGATAAATTAGCTGGAATCAGCAGCTGTATCAGCCTTTCCATTAAAACAGAAATGTGTGGCAGCCAAAAGCTCATGTTATATAATTAAATCCCAAAGTTACCAACTTGTGGTTACAAGAATCAACATAAAGTGCAAAAGCTCCATCAAAGCAATGTTCTTACCATTTAAATGCTGTAAAAACCCAGAAAACTTATCTCCAAGTGGTCATTACTCAGTCCCTTTCCACTTCCAACACTCCATCTAATAAAGGCACTTAGTGTCTTAATATATTAAGCCTGATATTTTAGGCACATATATTTATTAAAAGAGTGGCCTTGATTATAATTCAGTGGAAATCAATTTCTAAACCACTGCTGAGTCTCCAGCAAGTTCTGATTTTTGCAAGGCTGCTTATTAAAACTATCAACTCCCTGGAAAACGTTTCAGTTTCCCTTCTGTATAAAATTCAAAACATTTGAACTGAATGTTTTTATCTCAAGAATCCAAAAGCTCCTAAGCATGAGAAGTTCTTCAGCTGTATTTTAATTCCATGTAGTACAATGTCATATAAAAAATTCTTTTCATAATTGGAAAGTTAAAAAACATAAGTGAGGGGAATGAACAAGGTTGAACAGGGCAAGGTTTGTGAGTTTAGGGTTTTTTAGACACCTGGATTGAAGCAGGAGAATCTCATGCTGGAATCTGAGCAAATCCTTATCTTTGGATTTTAATCCAATTTCCACCTCACCCTGCTGCTAAGTTCAGGCTTTCCTTTTGGGGTATCAAAGCTGAGCATCACAGTTTTTCCACATTACATGCAGGAACTTAGCAAGGACCTGACCTTTCACCTTGCTGAATGGCAGAAGGGATGAGCCCACCCTACTCCACTCCAGTGTCAAAGACACAGGAACAGGATGAAGCAGAATTCCAGAATTCCACAATGGTTTGGTTTGGAAGAGACCTTCAAGACCATCTCCTTCCAACCCCTGCCATGGCCAGGAGCACCTTCCACTTGCTCCAAGCCTTATCCAACCTGGCCTGGAACATTTCCAGGGATCCAGGGGCAGCCACAGCTTCTCTGGGAAAACCGAGCCAGGACCTCACTGTCCTCACAGGGAAGAGTTTCTTCCCAATATCCCATCTAACCTTGTCCTCTGGCAGTGGGAAGCGATTCCCCCTTGTGCTGTCACTCTGTGCCTTGTTTAAAGTTTCTCTCCAAGAATTTTTCCTCAGGTTCATGATTTGCTTTGGAGCTCCTTCTCTCTCGTAGCATGCAGTCACGTGCAGGTTTAAGCCAACACTGCTGCTAAGAAAAGCAATGCCCAGCCTGGCCCTCCCCCAGCTCTCTCCTGCTGTTCCTGAGCTGAGCTGCAGCTGTTGATGCAGCCAGATGGTGACTGGGATCAGCTCCAGGGGATGCAGGAATCGCTGCTGTCAGCACAGAAGGGGTGGGGGTGGCACGGGGCCCTGGGGCACTGCTGCACTCCCAGTGCTGCTTTAAAGGCAAATCCCAGCCCCAGTTTCCTCCAGGAAAGCTGGGAGGAGTCACTATGAAAGTAGGACTCAGGGCAGCTCAGAGTAACCCAGTCCTTAAATAAACCTCCCTCATTTTATCCTGTTATTCTCTCCTTACACTCCTGAGAGAACGATCCACACCACTACACACGACAATTTTGCTTATGCCATCTCCAAACTCCAAGGTTTCTCCCTGACTTTTAAAGACTGTTGCTTTCAGACTTCTTCATTAACAGTATTTCATTCACTGAGGGGTGAATGAAAACACTCTTTACTTTCACTAAGCCATTCCATTAGAAACAGGAAACTGCCTGATGAGAACTACGTTGATTTTCCAGTTTCCAGCTGGGCTCCAAGGTTTTATATTCAGTTTTCCTTTTCAAAGACTTAATAACAGTTCAATCAGGATGCATTAAAAAATAAAACAAGTAGAATTCCAAGAGGGGAAGTTGTGTGGGCAGTGTAAAGGTGGGAATACAATCTGAGTAATTTTAACAACTCACCCTCTTCCCATCTCTACAACCAGCAGTAGGAATGACATCCAGGGAACTTCTACTCACCTATCTCACCATGTTTAGTGATAGGACCTGCATGAATCTTCAAAATATCTAATCTGGCTTGTTCATTTGGTAGATCGATATCTAGAAAGAATTAGAGCTTCAATAAAAGCAGAAACCCACTATTCCCGTGGATTACATCCTCCTTCCAGCCACTGGGAAGCAGAAACTCACGGATTTTCCTGTCCAGCCTTCCGGGCCGCAGCAGGGCAGGATCCAGGGTGTCGGGTCTGTTGGTAGCCATGATCATTTTAACTCTGTGCAGAGTGTCAAATCCATCCATCTGATTCAACAACTAACAGGGAACAGAACTTTGGTTTTAAATAACCCCAAAACCTTCCCAGTCTGATTTGTTCTCCTGCCTAAGTATTCTTCACCAAGATGAAAAGCTCTGAAGTAAAAAAAAACAAAACCCTACAAGGCCTTGAGCTTCCTGAATTCCATCCCAAGCAATGAAGGGCTGAAGAGAGACACTGAAAATGCTTTACCCAGAGAAAAGGACATTGAGCACAGCTGAGCTCAAATGTGAAACACTTGACTAAAACAATGAGGCAAAGAAAATATAGCAAGGACTAAAGCAGCCAATGGCTGTCTGACACATTTGGATTGTAGTGCACCAAGGCCAGGACATTCCAATTAGACTTGAAGAACAGCCTCTGGAATACTAATCCACACACAGGAAGGCATTTCATTGTGAACACTCAAAGCACTTGCTCTTTGATCACAGTGATTTAATTCTCTGTGGAAGGCAGACACATTATTTTGAATCAGGCAAACTGTTTGCAAACACAGGCCAAGGAAGGTTCCCATTAGCTTCAGAATTCCTAATTGTCACCAGTGGTTTTAATATTCTCTTCACACAACCTAGTTTATCAAAGTAATTACTACAGAAACAAAGAAATACAAGTGCTCCTCCTAGCTTTGAAAATCCAACTGCAACAGCCCAAAAATGTTATAGACTGGGTGTCTTTGGGACTCCAAACCTTCAAAGATGCAGGGAGCAGCAGTCAGCAAAGGAAAATACTCCAAATCATTTCAGCATTTAAAAGATTCAATTAGTTTCCACATTGAACTCATGGCTGAGTTACCGGAATGTGCAGCTGCCTTTTATAAAAGCAGCACTTAGTTCACTTCTACTTTAAGATTATTAACCCAGAAAAGGTTCTGCAAAGCCAGATCCCAGGTAACAATTCACACCTGGATTATTATTTAATGTGGCTGTTGAGGCCACAGTCAGGAATTGGACACTCACCTCCATCAGAGTCCTCTGAATTTCTCTGTCAGCTGATGTGCCTTCGGAAAAGCGGCGCCCACCTGCAGCACACCAAACCCATCAACCCATTCTGCTTGATTTTTGCCTTTTAAACAGGGGGAATTGGCTTTATAGCTGACTCCAGCATTAAAAGAAGAGCCCAGCCACCCCCCAGGCCATGAGCCTTACCAATAGCATCGATCTCATCCATGAAAATGATGCAGGGCTGATGATCTCTGGCATAATTGAACATCTCTCGGATGAGCCGAGCGCTCTCACCGATGTATTTGTCCACTATGGAACTGGACACCACCTTGGGAAGGACAGAGGATGTGGATGAGAGACTGGAGAGCAAACAGACCCAATGTGTGTGGGGGCAATGCCATTACACACCTTGAGGAAGTTGCAATCCAGCTGGCTGGCAACTGCTCTGGCCAAAAGGGTTTTTCCTGTACCTGGACAGACAAGAGATTGAAGCTGTTTAATTACTAACTCAACACTGCCTGCCAGTGACTTAGGAAAGAGGGGGAAAAAAGGAAAGGGAAAGGAAGAGGGGAAAAGGATAAAGTAAAATAAAAAAGGAAAAGGAAAAAAAGGAAAAAGGGGAAAGGAAGAAACAAAAATGAGATACAGGAGAAAGACAGAAGCGAGAGAGAGAAAGGGGAGAGAGAAAGGGGAGAGAGAAAGGGGAGAGAGAAAGGGGAGAGAGAAAGGGGAGAGAGAAAGGGGAGAGAGAAAGGGGAGAGAGAAAGGGGAGAGGAAAAAAGGAAAAAAATGAAAAAGAGAAGAAAATAGAAAAATGAAAAAGAAAAAAAGGAAAGGAAAAAAAAATTTAAAAAGGGAAAGAAGGAGAAACAAAGAAGGCTCTTGCACAGTCTGAAAGCAACAACCAAACACTTGTTGCCCTTTGCTGAGACTCACCAGGGGGGCCGTACAGCAGGCAGCCTTTTGGAGGGATAATTCCCACACGCTGGAATAATTCTGGGTTTGTAAGTGGCAGTTCAATGACCTGTGAAAGGACAGAGAACAAACTGAGGCTCTGAATTTTAAAACAGGTAATGATGCACCTGCCAGCCTGTTTCTCATGTATCTGCATTTTTATTTATTGGCAGCATTTTTGTGTGAGAAACAGTTTAATAAGAAAATGTCAGAGATCCTATGGATCAATCCACTTTCCTGCCCTGGCTCTGCAATTCCTGCTTCCTCTCAATGCTCTTTGCTCAAATCACATCCCTACTGTCCTAATTCCATTCCCCAGAGCAATCCTGGCAGTTTTTGAGCAAAATGCCTCCCACTTGACTTCAAAGCACTCCCACAGCCTAAAGGGTCTTGGATCCTTTAAACCCTCCTCTCTAAAGAATTATCTTCATTTTAATCCCAATCCAAGCACTTTAAATGAATGATGGAAAGCACTGATCTGAGAGGATCCTTGAACAGCCCCATGGAGGTGGAGGACAAACATCAGAAAGATGTTTTTGTCCTGAAAAGCTTCACTGAGAGCACTGCTCAGGGTCGGATGGGGGTTTGAGGCACTGAGTACCTCCCGTAACTCTCGGATTTGCTCCGACAAGCCTCCGATCTCAGAGTAGGAAACATCTCCTGGGTCTTCATGAGACATGTTATAAACCAGTGGATCCACTTCCCTGGGCAAGTATCTGCAAAACAAGAGTTAAGAGGAGATATTTTTATTGTGTAGACACATCCATAAATTCATAAAGTTACTCCAGTAAGTTTTACAGCAATATGAACATTATTTCTTCTCTTCACACCTTACATGCTGAAAAAAAGAAAAAATTCCAAACCTAGAAAACTTTTTTAAAGTTTTAAAACACAGCTTAAAATATGGTTGAAAATACTGTAATTATTTTTCTAAAGAACAAATTCTTTTTAAATCATATAAAACAGACACACAAGTCTTCCCTCAAAGCAACTGTCCTTACTTAAGCATTCCTTTGCACAAAATGTTGCAGAAGTGATGCAGAAGTGACTATTCAAGTCTTTGTGTAATGTTTTTCCCCCTTTTTATGATGAGAAGAGCAGACTCCTACCTCATAATAGTCAGAGTGGTCATGTCCAGAGCAACTCTCGTCCCTGGCTTCAGCTTACTCTTGTCAAGCTAGTCCCAAAAAAAGGAATTCTGTTAGAACCCCACTCCAACACAATTCCTGATTTTAGCCAAGATGTTCACTGGAGTTTGCACTCCTTGCTCCATCACACACAAGAAAAAACAAGGCTGCAGAGTGACACACCAAGCCTCCACCACTTTTAAAATAAAGGCTGTTTTCTAGTCCATCATTAATTTTTAATTTTACTGCTGTCAATCTGACTGCATCAGTGGGATCTAATCCTCCCCTCTGCTCCACACAGGAACAGCTGTTTAACACTAACAAAACAACCCTCATAAAAAGTTGAACATTTTCTTGTGCCTTTACTTCCCTTCTTTGAAGTCAGCTGTTCAATTATTAGTCTTTCACCTCAGATGCCTCCTCACCTGCCTCAGCAGCTTTTGTCTGCTTATTCCATTTTTATGGGATTTTAAAACACATTCCAGTACACCCTACTAAATTTTGCTGGAATTAAAAGAGGATTTTGACAACCCTTTTCCAGGACAGCTGCAAGTTTCCCATTGTCCCTGCTGGGGGATTTATAAGGTCCCTTGCCATGTGGGTTCTTGACCCTCTGGAAGGGTTTAGGATCAAGTTGTTCCCCTTCCCTTACTGGGGTCACTACTAAGGCCCCTTTCCAGCTTCCTTATCCAAAGACCTTTGTAACAGCTTGGAACTCTCTCAGATTCAACTCTGTCCAACAGACTGAAGTTATTTTGCAGTGAGGAGAAAACAAAGAGAAACCACTTGACCTTCTCAGCTGATGCACTTGAGATAGGGAAGTAATTTTGCTCCCACTTAAACAGCCTTGCTCTCCTCCCTCCTGAGCAGCAGCAGCTCAGCCACGAGGGTTTTGATCAAAAACTTATCCTTCTAGTTCAGGAGAAACTGTTTGTCTGTGGTATTTTGACATTTTGAAAACTATCAGGGTTTTTTTTAGGTTGGGTTTTTTTTTTTTTTTCAGCCTCTGGGAGCAAATCAAGGATCTTTTAAGATAAAAGAGGGTTTTTAGTGAAGAATAAACTCCAAAGTTTGTCTTGGATGCTGGTTCATCCAAGGACAACCTATTCCTTAGGATTCACCTTTGTTTCAACAGAGAACATCAAGATTACCTCACATGCCCCAGAGTGGAATTAATTTTATTTATGTCCCAAAATTCTGTAATGAACATCAGTTTCTCTCCAGAAAGAGAAAGAAAATAAAGATATGGATAAAGATAATGGCTTTAAACATACAGAGAGTAGGTTTAGATGGGAGATTGAGAAGAAATTCTTGGCTATGAGGGTGGGGAGGCCCCAGAGGGTGCCTAGAGAAGCTGTGGCTGGCCCTGGATCCTTGGAAGTGTCCAAGGCCAGGTTGGATGGGACTTGGAGCAGCCTGGGATAGTGGAAGTTGTCCCTACCCATGGCAGGGGGTGGGACTGGATGGACTTTAAGGTCCCGTCCAACCCAAACTATTCCATGATTAAGATATATGATGAAATAACATTAAATCTAAAACTCAGCAGTATGACAGCAACAATGACAGCACAGCAACGGTGACATTACACAATTATCAATTTTCATAATGATTCATTTTCAGAGAGTCCAAAATCAGGCAGAAGGACAGAGTTTTGACTCAATAAAAATCATAAAACACATGCAAGGACCTGGGAATGCTGTGGATTATTTTGTCTCCACCAGAAGACTACAAAGGGAGAGAGGAGGAGGTATCAGTGTAAAACAGTGATGTGCACACTACAGAAGAAAAAAATACCCCACTAGGGACCCAGTGGATGAAATGCAATGTTAATATTCCACACCAAAGCAAATTTTAATGAATATTCACATAAATCAATTACCTGACGGCGACAGCCAACCACGTATCTTGGTCCATTTGTAGCCTTCACAATGACTGGAGAAAGAAAATGGGAGAAAAAACCCAAATTTACTCAATTCACCATCTGAGTTGTGTTTCTGAATTATCCAGAATGTTTTTCTGCCAATAATCTGATCACCAATACTTCAATTCTTTACTTCTCCGTAACTTTAACAAGATTTAAACTTCAAAAGCTTATTATTTTGTGGCTGCCCCACCCCTGGAATTGTTGCATGCCAGGCTGGACAGGGCTTGGAGCAGCCTGGGAGAGTGGAAGGTGTCCCTGCCCATGGCAGGGGTTGGAATGAGATGGGCTTTAAGGTCTCTGCCAACCTCAACCATCCCATGGTTCCATGATTTTCACAATCTCAGAGAATGTAGCAGTTCAGTGTACTTACACTTCTCCTCTGTCAGCTGTTTAAGAACCTCGCCAACAATCTGTAGAGGAGTAAACACAGCATTAGCCTCATGAAAAATTAACATTGCAGGACTCAGACACACTGTAACCCATCCCTAACCCATCAGTTCCTGATGTCAAAGCCCCTGTTTGTTCTACCTGGACTGTTCCCACTTTCTTTTTCTTGATGCTAAAAATGGATGTAAAGATTCCATCCAGGCAGATTCAACAAGCAGCACAGGATGCCAACACCTCATTTCCTTCACCTACCTGCCCAACGCTCTGCAAAGCCTTGAGATCATTTTCTGACTTCTCATACTGCTTGGTGAGTTCTTTCAGCTGTTCCCTTACTAGAAGAGGAAAGAAACACAGGATTTTGGTAACCTTCAACCCCACAAGAGCATGGGACCAGACCCTTTTCCAGCAGCAAAGCTGCAGATAGAGTGAAACTGGGAGTGCAGTAAGGAGCCTTGAGGTAATGTGGAGAAGGGAATAGAGCTGGGGAAGGATCTGGAGCATCAGGAGAGGCTGAGGGAGCTGGGAAAGGGGCTCAGCCTGGAGAAAAGGAGGCTCAGGGGGGCCCTTGTGGCTCTGCACAACTCCTGACAGGAGGGGACAGCCAGGGGGTCAGGCTCTGCTCCCAGGGAACAGGGACAGGGCAAGGGGGAACAGCCACAAGCGCTGCCAGGATAAGTTTAAATTGGATATTAGGGAAAATTTCTTAACGGAAAGGGTGGTCAGTCACTGGGGAAAGGCTGCGGAGGGAGACAGTGGAGTCTCCAACCCTGAAGGTGTCCAAGGAACGACTGGACGTGGCACTCATTGCTCTGGTTTATTGACAAGGTGGTGACAATCACAGCTTGGTCTCGCTGATCCCAGAGATCTTTTCAAACCTAAATGATTCCGTAATTCTGTGACTGTCCGGAGCCCTCCCAGGGGGACCGAGACCCATCCGCGGCGCTGGCAGCGCCCAGCCCCGTCCACCCCCGGCTCCTCGGGGCCCGGCCAGGCCCATGACGAAGCGCGGGCAGCGCCGCGGCCGCCGCGCTCCCTCTCGGGGCTCCGCGGGGCGCTCAGCGGCGCTCACCCCCCATCCCCTCACCGCCCGCCGTGCCCGCGCTCACACTCCTTGAGGCGGCCATCGATCTCCTTGTGCTCCAGCAGCTTCTTGCGGTAGTCCTGCAGCGCCTTGTCCCTGGGGTCCGCCATGATGAGCAGCCGCCGCTCATAGGGAATGCCGGGAAGGGCCATGGCGGCGGGGGGCGCTCCCGCCGGCCCTCAGCGCCGCGCAGCGCCCCCTGCCGGCGCGGAGGATCGCGGCTGTCGCGACACGCGGCTGCTGTCGTGAGGGGCCGCGAGGGTCACGGTCATCGACTGCCATGGGCACGGGCTGTGTCAGCGCTCAAAAGCGGCAGCGTGGGTTAAAGAGCGGCCGCGGAGTGTGGGTAAAAGGCGGAGGGGTGAGGAGATGAGGGGAGACATAATGGAGCTCAGGGAATCATGGGATGGTTTGTGTTGGAAGGGACATTAAATCCCATCCCATTAAATTATCCCCTTAAATCCCATCCCATTCCACCCCTGCCAAGGGACACCTTCCACTATCCCAGTTTACTCCAAGCCCCAGTGTCCACCCTGGCCTTGGACACTGCCAGGGATCCAGGGGCAGCCACAGCTTCTCTGGGCACCCTGGGCCAACTCACCACCNTGTCCAGCCTGGCCTTGGACACTGCCAGGGATCCAGGGGCAGCCACAGCTTCTCTGGGCACCCTGGGCCACCTCACCACCCTCCGATCAGGAATTCCTTCCCAATCTCCCATCAGGAATTCCTTCCCAATCTCCCATCAGGAATTCTTTCCCAATCTCCCATCCATCCCTGCCCTCTGGCACTGGGAAGCCAAGAAAAACGTTGGGGTTTCACTCCCATCCCATGGCGTGTCCCTATGGCTCTGCAAGGGATCTAAGTCAAATTCCAGCTGCTCCCCCAAATCCTGCTTTACCCAGGAGCTCATCCCAAAATGTGTGCCCGGGAAGGCTGCTGGCATGGGAAGCACTTTTGGCTGCTGGCACTGCCAGGGAGGGATCACACACCTTTTCCTCATGCTCTGCCTCAGAGTGGATGTACTCTGGGTGAAACCTGGAAGGTTTTATGTCCTAGAATCCCAGACTGATTTGGGCTGGAAGGGACTTTAGATCTCATCTCATTCCAACCCCATGGGCAGGGACACTTTCTATTATCCCAGGTTGCTCTAAGGCCCAGGCTGGCCCTGAAAACTTCCAGGATGGGGCAGCCACCAAAAAAATAAGCTTTTGGAATTTAAATCTGCTTCATGATTTTGAGGAGCAAAGAATTAAAGTATTGTTGATCAGATGATCGGCAGAAAAACACACTGGATAGTTCCAAACCACAACTCAGAGGGTGAATGAAGTAAATTTTATTTTTCTCTAATTTTCTCTCTGCAGTCATTGTGAAGGCAAAAAATGAACCGTGATACAAACGGACCAAATGGCTGTTGCTGTCAGGTAATTGATATGTGTGAATATTCATAAAAATTGGCTTTGGTGTGGAATATTAGCATTGCTTTTCATCCACTGGGTCCTTAGTGGGGTGGGGTTTTTTTTTCTGTAATGTGCACATCACTGTTTTATATTGTTACCTGCTCCCCTCTCCCTTTTTAAGTGGTAGTGGTGCAACTTCCTGGTGGACACAAAACAACCCACAACATTCTGAGCACCTTGCACGTGTTTTACTACTTTTGATAATGTGAGAAGAATTAATCCACAAACTCCAGATGTCCAAAAAGGAGACAGAGGAGTCCTTTTACTTTATTCGAATAAAGGGAGAGGCCATGGGGCATTCCCCTGGGGTCTCTCGAATTTTTGGAGGACTCAGCCTCCCTTTTTATCCCAATTTCCTGGCCCCATTGGTGAGGTACTTGAGAGGTACAGACTTCCCAGAACACCTGATAACTGAGATTCCCCTCTAATGTACAACCCTCCCTTTTAATATTTAATTCTTATGGAATTTATGGTTTTCCCCCATTGCTTCTTTCATCTTTCAATATCCAGTTTCATTTATCCACAAACCTAAAGTTTGTTTGTAAAGGCAAATATCTTTTTTCCATTCATCAATCAGTGGAATCCTTCCCATCGTTTCTTTTCTCTCTCAGTGCTGGTTTTATCTACCAGCAGACCCACAGCTTGTTTTGTAAAGACAAATCCGACATTCTTTTCAAGAGGTACAGACTTCCCAGAACACCTAAGATTCCCCTCTAATGTGTAACCCTCCCTTTTAATTTTTAATTCTTATGGAATTCATGTTTTTTCCCCATTGATTCTTTCAATATCCAATTTCATTTCTCAGCAAACCTATAGTTTGTTTGAAATGGCAAATATCTTTTTTTCCCATTCCTCAATCAGTGGAACCCTTCCCATTAGCTTCTTCTATCTCTCAGTGCTAAAAGAAACAGACCCACAGCTTGTTTGTAAAGACAAATCCGTCATTCCTCTCCATAATAAAAAAATTTTTTGATCTGGTATTGATCTGTCAGACCCTCGGGGCTGCGCGCAGGTTGTAGGGGGCTGCACCCCGAGTTCCCTGGAGCGCTGCCAGCCCCGCGTCCCTGCGGTGCCGCCGAGAAGTGTGACGGTGTCTTGGTCACTGCGTGTCCCCGCTATGTCCCGGTGTGTCCCGCTATGTCCCGGTGTGTCCCCGCTGTGTCCCGTTGTGTCCCCGCTCCGTGCGGGATCGCTCGTAGCCGGCGGCGGCCGCGCCCCGGGCGGAGCGATGCGAGCGGGGCGGCCCCTGCGGCCCGCGCTGTGACTCACACCGCCGGGAAGTGTGGCCGTGTCCCGGCCGGTGTGTGTCCCCGCAGTGTCCCCGGGGCCTGCCCCGCTCCGTGCGGGTTCGCTCGTAGCCGTAGCTCGTAGCGGGAGGGGCGGTGCCAGCGGGGCGGCCCCTGCGGTGCTGCCGGGCCCGAGCGCGGAGATGGCGGCGGGGATCGTCCTGCTCGGGCTGGGGCTGCTGGCGCTGCCCTGCGGAGCCGAGCCGCGCTGCTTCTGCCAGGTGGGCACTGCCCTGCGCAAGGGCTGGGCTCGGTGCCGCTCCGGGAGGGGTTTGGGGGGGTTCGGTGGGCAGGTTTGGGGGTACCCAGCACGGGAAGGGCGTGGAGAGAGAGGAGAGTCCGGAGGAGGGCACGGGGATGCTCCGAGGGCTGCAGGAGCTTTCCTGTGTGGAAAGGCTGGGAGAGCTTGGGGTGTTCGGTCTGGAGGAGAGAAGGCTCCGGGGGTATCTTACAGTCCCTTCCAGGGTCTAAAGGGCTCCAGGAGAGCTGGAGAGGGACTGGGGACAAGGGATGGAGGGACAGGACACAGATAATGGCTTCCACTGCCACAGGGCAGGGATGGATGGGATATTGGGAAGGAATTCTTGGCTGGGAAGGTGGGGAGGTCCTGGCACAGGGTGTCCGCCAGCTGTGGCAGCTCCTGGATTCCTGGAAGTGTCCAAGGCCAGGCTGAATGGGGCTTGGAGCAAGCTGGGATAGTGGAAACTGTCCCTGCCATGGCAGCAGGTGGAACTGGATAAGCTTTAAAGTCCCTTCTAGCGCAAACCATTCCAGGATTCTGTAATTCTCATCCATGCCATCTTAACTGTAATCTCTCCCTGCTCCCATCAGAAGAGGAGAGTGCTCCAACTTGTTGAGCATTTCTTCCCCAGATACCCAGGTGCCTCTCCTGGGATGTTTCAGGTATATCATTGCTATCCCTGGGAGTTGCTTCATCCTCTCTCCTGCCTTGCTGTTCTCCCAGCTCAGCTGTCCAGGAGAGAGCATGGCTGCAGCAGGCTCCTGCCAGTCTGCCCTGCCATGTCCATGATCCTTAAAGCTCTTCCAGGGTTAATTCTCTTTGTTGGTGTGTCAGGTGTGTCACTGTGCACTCAGTGCAGCTTCCATTGAGGTACAGTAATGACAGAACTGGGTACAGTCATCCAAGCATCTGTGTTTAAGGAAGAGATCACTCTGCAAACTTCTAAAACCACTTTGCCCAAGCAAAGTGGCTGCCCCTGAATCCCTGGAAGTGTCCAAGGCCAGGTTGGATGGGGCTTGGAGCACCCTGGGATAGTGGAAGGTGTCCCTGCCATGGCAGGAGGTGACATAAGATGGATTTTGAGGTCCCTTGCAACCTGAATAATTCCTGTTTTTGCAAGATCAAGGAGTGAAGATGTCACAATGTCTTTAGTACTTTATTTTGTTGCCTTTAAAAACAAGAAGCTTTTATAAAGGTTGTTCTTGCTGTATTAAATTTCTAGTCCTTAAATATGGGTCAGGAATTGAGAGTGGAGAAAGAAAACAAATGGAATTACATTCTTGGCTTTGGCTTTTGGGGTGGCTCTTGACACTTTCAGCTTCCTGTGGAAATGGTAAATAAAAGCTCTGCTGATGAAAAACATGCATTTAGATTCTGGATCTCTGCAGGGTTTTTCCTTGCAGCTTCCTGTAAGCAGAGAAGTTTGTCTCCTAAGGATTGAATGTTGAGTCAGGAGTGTGGAATGGGATAAAGAGCCATTACCACTAACTGAACTGGCATTCTGGCATGGCAGTGACTGCCAGGCTCTTTTCCTTGGGCTGGAGGAGCTGGTATGGTCCTTTGTGCACTGTTGGGTTGTTGCAACACACTTTTCATTCTGTGGAGCAGCTTGGTTTTCCCTGCAGATGTTTAGGTCAAGATTTTTTATTACCTTTAGGAAAAGGTGTCATGTAGGGCAGCATTTCTCAGCCTTTCTAACCACCAGACCTTTTAAATCACACCCGAGGGCCTCATCTTTTGGTTAAAAATAATCTGCTGATCCTTTTGTGCAGAACTGCTCTGGTGGTTTTTATTTGCCACCAAAGAAAATACAGGGCCAGCCTTACATGATCTGGTTTGCCTTCCCTTGATTGGCTCCTTGAAGGCCTGGTACAGCTCTTGGTTTCCTCCTGTGACCTATCTCATGCTGTCTCATGAACTTCTCAGGTGAAGAAGCCTCGATGTGGGGTGACTGAAGAGCTCTGACTTGTCTGTCAGCCTGTGCTGGGACAGTTGACAAGGGCCACTTTTGGGAGTGCTGCTGCAGCAATATTCCAAGTGCTGACTTCAGCAGGCCGTGATTCTGGAATGGGTGTTGCACTCTTGTCTGTCTGCACCCAGGGCAATGCCTCACCTGCTTTTTGTCACTGTTATTTTATCTCCTTTCCTTAGAGACCAACCTGAAACTTCTATTAGCAACATCCATCTGTTGCTACAAACACTTGTGTTTCAAATACTGTTTTGTACTTTCCAAGCTCTGATTTACATTCCAATATCGAAATCCCCTCAAACTTCACAGGCAGCTCATCCCCCCCCTCGAGATATTCCTGTTTGCATCACAGCTTTAGTCAGCCATGGATGTCTTCTGTATATTCCTGGTAATTATTGTTATTTGCTGTTTACAGGCTGATGCAGCTGCATTAAGGATGTGCTGCAGGTGTTTGGCAGATGGGGATTTTGCCGAGGTTTCCGGTCTGGCAGAGGGCTGGTTCCCTTTGGGAATGTTTCTGTGGGCAGGACGCTGTCATTAGGGGTGAGTCTGGCCATGGAGAGTTTCCCCCTTGGTACCTGGGCAGGTTTTCAAGCTGTCCTTGAGTTCCTGTTGAATTGATGTTCACTGGGCAGCCTCCAGGGCAGGAATTCATTCCTAGCACAGTTCCCAGTTTCTCTGGGGTAGTTTCAGGAGGAGTTTCCAGGTGGAGAGAAGCAGATCTTTGGGAGGTACATTCTGCCCCTGTGTTCTGCTCTGCTGAGATCCCTCCTGGAATCCTGTGTCCTGCTCTGTTGTCCTTCCAGAGCAGGAGGGACATGGAGCTGTTGGAGCGAGTCCAGAGGAGGCCACCAAGATGATCAGAGCAGCTCTCCTGTGAGGAAAGGCTTGGGAGAGCTGGGATTGTTCAGCCTGGAAAAGACAAGACTTCAGGGTGGCCTAATTGTGACCTTCCTGTACCTGAAGGGAGATGACAGGAAAGATGGAGAGAGACAATTTACAAGGGATGGAAGGACAGGACACAGGGAATGGCTTCCCAGTGCCAGAGGGCAGGGTTAGATGGAAGATTGGGGAGGAATTCTTCCCGGTGAGGGTGGGGAGGCCCTGGCACAGGGTGCCCAGAGAAGCTGTGGCTGCCCCTGGGTCCCTGGAAGTGTCCAAGGCCAGGTTGGATGAGGCTTGGAGCAAGCTGGGATAGTGGAAGGTGTCCCTGCCCATGGCAGGGGGTGGAACTAAATGGTCTTTAAGCTCCCTTGCAACCCAGACCATTCTGGGATGCTGTGACAGCCCTTCAGGCCCTGTGGTTTGATCCCATCCTGAGGCTCCCATGTGAGATTTGCTTCTGTGTGAGTTCTGGAAAACCTAGTCCTTGTTTTCTGGGCAAAAGATTGGGATAAAGCACCTGGAATGGCAGATAATGCAGCTGGCTGCCAGCAACTTGCTCCAAGTGCACTGGCAAGAATGAAAGGGAAATAATTTCATAGAATCATAAATACCCTGAGTTGGAAGAGACCCACAAGGATCACCAAAGTCCAGCTCCTTTGTGCCAGGAGACTTCTGCTGAGGGAGCAGGGAAGGCATCTGCTCACCATCAGCCTGGGACTGCTGTGGCTTGTCCAGAGGAGCAGGCAGTGCCAGGGGAGCTGGTACAGGCTAAACCCAACCCCTCAGCCTCTGTGATATTCGCTTCCCTGTGCCCTGTTGTGGCTCTAGTGGGAGATGCAGGAAAAAGTTTTCCTTCTTTCCTGCAAGAAGAAATCCCCAAATCCACTGCTTAGGGGATATTCTGTGACACTGAGCAGAAAGAGTTGGGAAGAGCAGCCTGAAAGGAGGCTGGGATGGAGGGGAAGGAGAGGCCAAACCCAAGGATTGCACAGTGCCTGGTGTTGGTGTTCCCAGCACACGAGGTGGGTCTGGGAGAGTTCAGGACTGTGAGCACGTCACCCCCGGAGCTTACTCAGCAGCCGGAGCCGCTCCTGCCGCGTCTGTCCCGGCGGCTCCTTGCATCTCTTCCCGGTGGGAAAGCCCAGCCCTGCCCCTCAGCCTCCTGCCAGCTTCTCACACCCAAGGCAGGTGGAGCAAAACCCCTCAGCTCGGTGATTCACAGTGCCAGCAGGCACATGGCACGTGTTGGGGACTGGATCTATCCGTGCTTTATCTCAAACAACTGCTCTTGTTGGCACAGGCTGAGGATGTAGGTAAATATTTTGTTTGTGGGGTGGGAGGAAGTGTTTTAAGGTACCACCCACGTTTGACATGTACCAGAGCTCAACTGCTCTGGTAGCAGGAGGTGAAGTCCCAAACCAAGTCAGTCTGGCTACATCCAGGGCTGAAAAATGTGTTCTGGGGTGGTCATGGAACAAGAGGGAACCTCTGGAATGACAAGCAAGTCCTGCCAAATGATCTGACACTGCCACTTCCCTGGGTCTTAAAGTGGCTCAGCTTAAAGCTGTTTGCTGGTGACATCAGTGGGGCTTTACCAGGGCTCTGGATGTTCTTGGTGCTGCTTCTCTTCTGTGCTCCTTTGGCTGTGAGCTTTGCTGGGTTGGGCACACACAGGCTGGGGAAATTGCCCATTTCTGCCCAGTCCGACTGAAATCCTTGGAGGAAGAAAGATTGAGCAGAGGTGGAGTTTTCCCAGCACCTTTCCCTTTGCCCCTTGCCCCCTCAGGTGTGTTCAGGGTGACCCTGAGGCTGATCCCACCAATAAACTGGTATTTGGAGAGCTCCAAAGCATGACCTCCATCCAGCCCTAAGAATTTTGAGATCATCTGCAGTGCTTCACTCTGGATTATATTCAGGATGAGGTTGGTTCTGGCTTGGATTGGTCACCAGGCATAACAAAACCAGACCTGGCCCAAATGGTGCTTGCAGTGGGGGGCTGGTGGGAGCTCCAATGTTCCCACTTACAGGGATATAATTCCTTTGGAGTGTAAAGATTATCCCCAGATCTTTTTGTAGGTCACTTTTAGACCCAACCTTTAAGCTTCCTGTCTTGAAGGATGCCAAGATTCCAGGAAATAAAAATGTGGTTGGTTGGTGGCTTGCTGCGGTTTGTTGTTTTGATGTGTTTTTTAAATGTATATATAATTTTGAAACAGCTTTAAATTGGGTAACTGGATTAGCAAATTGCTACTGTTTATTTTTACGAGGGTGATTCAGGTTAGTGGAAATCTTAAATCACTGTTAATCTTCATTACCATGTGAAATGCAGGACAGAATTCAGTAAATGTGTGAGGGTGACACACTGAGCTGCAGTGTAAACACTTAAAATATGAGTGAGCCTCCAAATCATACTGCCTCAACAAAACAGAGTTGTTCCAGTGGGGTAGGGAATTCTGGCTATTTTTTCCCCCACCTCCCCATTTCATGTGACTCTGTGCTCCATTTCTGCCATCCTCCTCTCAGCTCCATTTCCATGGTGGTAAATATAATGGTTTTATTTAAGTTGTTGTGTAGCTCTTGCTGAATTATGAGGAGCAGCTGAGGGAGCTGAGAAAGGGGCTCAGGAGAAAAGGAGGCTCAGGAGAGACCTTGTGGCTCTGCACAACTCCCTGACAGGAGGGGACAGCCAGGGAACAGGGACAGGACAAGAGGAAACAGCCTCCAGTTGTAACAGAGGAGGTTTAAATTGGATATTAGGGAAAATTCCTTCCTGGAAAGGTCTGTCCAGTCCTGGCACAGCTGCCCAGGGCAGGGGTGGAATCTCCATCCCTGGAGGGATTTAAAAGCTCTGTGGATGTGGCACCTGGGGACATGGTCAGTGCTGGGGGAATGGTTGAACACAATGATCTTTTCCAACCTGAATGATTCCAGGATTCTATGATTTCCCCAAGGACTCACTGGGGGTGTGGGGGAAGCAGAGCTACTTCTGTGTTGAGCAACTTTGTCATCAGCCAGTAATGGATGTGTCAGGAAACCACAGCTGAATTTGTACTACTTTTTTTTTTTTCTTCAGGACTTGCACAAAGCCTGTCGAGTTGTCCAGGATGATGCAAGAAGGATCCATCAGATTTAGAACAGATGTTTTCATGCCAAATTCCTCTCTGAGGCGAGCAGAGGGACTGTTGCAGTTAATCACAGAATCATGGAATGTTCTGGGTTGGAAGGGATCTTAAAGCTCATCCCATTCCACTCCCTGCCATGGCAGCGACACCTTCCACTACCCCAGGGTGCTCCAACCTGCCCTTGGACACCCAGCTTCTCTGGGCACCCTGTGCCAGGGCCTCACTAGCCTCACATCAGGAATTTCTTCCCAATATCCCATCCATCCCTGCCCTGTGGCAGCGGGAAGCCATTCCCTGTGTCCTGTCCCTCCATCCCTCTCTCTCCATCTTTCCTGTCAGCTCCTTCAGGTACTGGGAGGCTGCAGTTAGGTCAGCCTGGAGCCTTGTGTTTTCCAGGCTGAGCAATCCCAGCTCTCCCAGCCTTTCCTCACTGCTCCATGTTCTGATCAAATCCAACCAATGGCTGCAGCACTGCTGCTTAACAACAGGGACTTCCTTTGAGGGCTGTCATTGGTGTCATTGTTGCCTAACTGGTCCCATATGCAAACTGCAGCTCTCAGCTCTGTGTTATCCTGCAGGAATGGCTCCTGAGGCTCCTCCAGGAGCCTCACAGCTCTCACAGCAGCCATATCCNGGGACTTCCTTTGAGGGCTGTCATTGGTGTCATTGTTGCCTAACTGGTCCCATATGCAAACTGCAGCTCTCAGCTCTGTGTTATCCTGCAGGAATGGCTCCTGAGGCTCCTCCAGGAGGGAAGCTGAGCTGGCAGCCCCTGGCTCACAGCTCTCACAGCAGCCATATCCATCCTGCTTAAACTTCACTTGACTGGCTGGGAAAAGGAAAGAAAATGATGAATTATTTTATTGTCTGCAGTGTTAAAAAGTCCTGGCTGAGTTGTTTATATTTGATTTATTATTTTTGATGGTTTTGATTTTGATTTTATTGTTTTTTTCTCCCCCAGGTTACTGGTTATTTGGATGACTGCACCTGTGATGTAGAAACCATCGATGCCTTCAACAACTACAAACTTTTTCCTAGACTGAATGAACTCCTGGAAAGTGACTATTTTAGATACTACAAGGTCATTTCCTCTTACAACAATTGTATTTATTTGTGTACTACTGTCTTTTTATTTTTAAGCTCTCATGAACTTACTGCTGATTTTTTAAAAATCAGACACCTGCCTTTTAACCCTGATCTTTTAAAGGTGCAGTCTAAGTTGGACCCTTCTGTTTTGAGGACAATCTTAATAAGATGCAATGTACTTTCAAGAGGATTTCAAAGATATTTTCTTATCCATTTTTCTCTCTTAAGCAACACATTAATGAGAGAACCTCCTTTGGTGAGCTGTTATTTAAAGATGTTGATGATCCATAGTGAGAGGATTCACAGTGACTCTCCACTGACATGGAAAACCTGGATTAGTTACAGACACTCAAATTCATTGATGGCTGTTGCTGCCAGACATTCCATGGATTAGATTCCATGAGGTGGATTCTGCTCCCATTCAGTCAGATCCCCTTTATCCCCCTCTCTTCCAAACCCACCAAATCTTGTTAAATGTTAATTGTTTTGGAAGAATGATACTTTATACCAATTCACAGAACAGAAGAATTGGGATTTGTTAAAGAAGCTGCCTTCCAGGGTTGGGGTTTGTAACAGAAATAGTGAGATTGGTCTGAGTGAAGCATAGAATCCTGGAATTCCAGAATGGTTTCATCCAGTCCCACCCTCTGCCCTTCCCCTATCCCAGGCTGCTCCAAGCCCCATCCAGCCTGGCCTTGGACATTCCAGGGATCCAGGGGCAGCCACAGCTTTTCTGGGAATTCCAGCCCAGCCAGGAATTACCAATTCCCAATATCCCATCCATCCCTCCCTCTGGCAGTTTACATCCATTCCCTGTGTCCTGTCCCTCCATCGCTTGTCCCCAGTCCCTCTCCAGCTCTCCTGGAGCTCCTTTAGGCCCTGCAAGGGGCTCTGAGCTCTCCCTGGATTCTTCTCCTCTCCAGGGGAACATGCCCAGCTCTCCCAGAGCAGAGGGAGCTCTGGCCCTCAGAACATTTTGGAATTATGGAAATGTCTGTTTGGGAAAGCACCAGCAGAAAGATCCAAGCAAGGATTAAAAGGATAACCTGTACTGATAACAAGGTTCTGAGTAATGTTATCAATCTGGGTCAGCAAGGATTGCTGGTGTGGGAACAAACAAGTGCAGAACATGGATTTCTCTTGGAAAACTGGGGAGTGGAAGGTTGGCTTGGCTGCACTGGGAGATGTGTTATTAAATAGGGTGATGTGTTATTTGCAGGTAAACCTACAGAAACCTTGTCCCTTTTGGGATGACAACAGTCACTGTGGAATGAGAGACTGTGCTGTACAACCCTGCCCTTCTGTAAGTACCAATTCCATTATTTTACATTTTTTTTTTAATTTAACATTTGCCAAGACCAAGAGGAAACAGCAGACAAGTGACTGATGTTGTTATTTTAGTTATAGCAAAACTGGGGCTCTGATGGATCTTTCATAGGTGCAGCAACACTGGTGGCCATAAGAAAGGCCAAAATACTGAATTCTGAAAGTTTCAAGACAGGCTGGGATTTTAATAGCTGACCCTCTGCAAACAGCCAAAAACTTCTCCTGGGCCTTTTTAAATTTTTCCCATTAGTAAGCAGTTTTTAGGACAAATCCATTCTTGTTTTTGTGTTAATTGACAGAATTTTACCCTTTTGCCCATGAGCTGCACTGTGATTTACTTTTGGCTGATGAATTTGACTAAGAGCTTTCCAGCCCTCTTCTTGTAGGAGAAATGGCTCTTTCAGCATTCCAAGGGCACTCTTGTCCCTGTATCCTGGACAAAAGGGTTTTGTTCCCTCAGCTGTAAGAAAACATCCTGAAAAGAAGGGGGTGAGAAGGTGAGGGAATCACAGCTTGGTGGCTGCTGGTCCCTTCAGGGACATTTCATGTTTTGGTGTTGACAGCCAGCACAGACTGTCTTACTCCCTCACTCTCAGGTTCTAAAATGGAATGATGATTTTTTTTTTCACCTCAAAATAACCCTAAGTGTTGTTTAAATACTTTTTCTTCCTTAAAAAAAATCTATTTTTGTTAGTGATTATGACTAATGTGATGGAGTTATGTTACAATTACCTAAGTTTTAGCTGAAAATTTTCCTTATTTTAAGAACTGATTGTCCCTGCTGTTCTTAATTATTTTGATTTGGGTTAATTTCATCATGAAATCAATAAAAATAACTCTTATTGCTTAATTTTTCTCCTTGCCATCACAGTATTTCTCTTGTAGAAGTGGTTCTGTTGCCTTCCTACTCCTGGAGAAAATGGAAGCTGAGGAGAATTTTGGTTCTGGTTGTGTGGGGCTGGCAGGGCTGACATTCCATGATGGAATGCTTAGAGGAAAGTTTGGAATGTCATGTATCAGGGGCTGGTAAATGCAACATCTGAGGAGGCACCTGGGCTTCTGCCAGGAAGGTGATGCCAGACCTGGACTGACCAGAGGCAGCTCCAGCTCCTCTGGAATTTGTTTTGGCTTCCCCAAATTCCTGCTTGGATAAGCAAAACAGAACCTGATGTAGCAGCCATGGAAGGCTGAAGAGCTTTGGAGAAGAGGAATCTTGCAAAAAAAAAAAAAAAAAAAACAAAAAAAANAAAAAAAAAGGCAAAATAAACCATGAGGAATGCTGCTTCTCCTTGGTCTGGGGAGGAGTGAGGAGTTGGATGTGTTGCAAGCTGGGCTGAGTGTTTTGGTCACCTTCTCACCTCTGGCAGCTGTGGTGACATCCCAGACCTTTCCCAAAGATAGGGCTGAGAGCTCTCATCAGCCCCACATGTGGCACAGGCTTTGTTTTGTCTTTCAGGATGAAGTCCCTGATGGAATCAGATCTGCAAGTTACAAGGTGGGTGTACAAAAGGATGAGGTTTGTTGTGTGCCATAGAACTGGTAAGGTTGGAAAAGACCTCTAAGATCCTGGAGTCCAGCTGTCACCCCACCAGCCCCGTGTTCATCCCTAACCCATGTCCTCAAGTGCCACATCCACCTGGTTTTTGATCACTTCCAAGGATGGGAGCTCCACCACCACCCTGGACAGCTCCTTCTAGTGCCTGACAATCCTTTTGGCTTCAAAATTTTCCCCAATATCCAATCTAAACCTCCCTGGCCCAGCCTGAGGCCATTCCCTCTCCTCCTGTCCCTGTCCCTGTTCCCAGATCCCAAATCCCCCCCAGCTGTCCCCTCCTGTCAGGGACTTGTGCAGAGACACAAGGGCCCCCCTGAGCCTCCTTTTCTCCAGGCTGAGCCCCTTCCCAGCTCCCTCAGCCTCTCCTTGGGCTCCAGACCCTTCCCCAGCTCCGTTCCCTTCTCTGGACACTCTCCAGCCCTTCAAAGTCTTTTTTGTTGTGAGGGGCCCAAAACTGCCCCCAGGATTTGAGCATGGGTCAATATTTGGGTCAGGATGCTCATTAGGCCTAAATATTTACTCTCTTCAAGTGCTTGGGATGCCACAGAGCCTCTGAGGTGGCTGTCCTGGAGCCAGGTATTCCTGACAGCTCTCCAAGAGCAGGTGTCACCAGGCACAAAAAGCTCCTCCAGCAGTGCCACAGGCTGCCCCAAGTCCCTGCAGGACTCGTCACCATTGCATAAACCTTTGGATATCTGCAGGCATCCTCTGCAAACACAGGGTGGGGTGAATCATGAAAGGGTTTAACCTGGATAGTGCATTGAAGGCTAAATTAAAACAGAAAAAAATGTTCCTTTTTAATCCTCATCCCTCCCCACCCCTTTGCTTTCCATCCCAGTATTCAGAGGAAGCCAATAACCTCGCTGAAGAATGTGAAGAAGCCAAGAGACTCGGAGCTGTTGATGACTCTTTGAGGTTTGATTTCTTCTGCCACAACCCTTCCTTGTCTTGAAGGAAAGCTGGGATCAGAGCTCTCTCTCTGAGAGTTTTTTCCCCACGTTTTTTGCAGCAAGGAAACAAGGCAGGCAGTTCTGCAGTGGGCACAGCACGACGACTCCTCGGACAGCTTCTGTGAGGCTGATGGTATGGGAGAGCTGGCAAGGCTTGCAGTGACATTTAAGCACTTCTGCAGAACTTAAAATCATGGAATAGTTTGGGTTGGAAGGGACCTTAAAGCCCATCCTATTATTTCACTATCCCAGGGTGCTCCAAGCTTTGTCCAACCTGGCCTTGGACACTTCCAGGGATCCAGGGCCAGCCACAGCTTCTCTGGGCACCCTGTGCCAGGGCCTCACCACTCTCATATCAGGAATTCCTTCCCAATATCCCATCTAAATCTACCCTTTCCCAGCTTAAAGCCATTCCCTGTGTCCTATCCCTACAGTTCCTGAGGTGGAGTACCTTTCCCACTTCCTGTAGCTTCTTCAGATCCTGCAGTGTTACCTGAGGTCTCTACACAACCTCCTCTTCTCCAGGCTGAACAGCTCCAATTTCAGGCCAAAGTGTAATATTTCAGCAAAACAGCATTTTTGCTCCTTTCAAACCCCCCAAACCTCATTATTTTGAAAATAATACACAAATATTTCAGATAAAGCTTCCTTGCTGCTCAGGGCCTTGCTGTGTTTAGCAAGGTGGGGAAGAGATGGCTGGATCAGCCTTGGAAAATGTCATTTTCCCTCAGAAAATCATTGCCACTGACCCAGCACTCTGCTTCACAGATATTCATTCTCCTGAAGCTGAGTATGTGGATTTGCTCCTGAATCCAGAACGTTACACTGGCTACAAGGGGCCAGATGCCTGGAAAATTTGGAACAGTATTTATGAAGAAAACTGCTTCAAGTAGGTGTTTTGGGGGACAAGTTCCATGAGCCTGAGGGTGCTGATTTGTGCAGAGGTGCAGAAATGAATCCTCCTGTCTTTGCTCCAGTGCCTGTGCAGGGTGGGATACACCAGGGACAAGTCATGTGGCTGTCCCAAAAGAAGACACTTGAGTTTTCCTGCCTGTTTTTTCTAAAAAAAAAACAAGAAAGCACCACCAAAACCCCACAGAAACCCACATTTTGCTCTATCCTTTCCCTTCCTGAGCAAAGCTAAAGCATGGAAGGGTTTTTAGATCCCCTCAGGCTGTTTGACTGCAGAAGTAGCTACTTCTGCTCTGCTCTGTTTGTGCACACAAGAGACAGTAACTTATTTACATCTCTTATTTAAATGATTTTTTTTCCCCTCCTAGGCCTCAGAATGTAAAAAGACCTTTGGCATCTGGCAGAGGTGAGTCATTTATTTATCTCACTAAGTGGGTTAGTAGTGAACTGATCCCAGCTCCAGGAACAGTAAATGTTCTCTGGGCTCCTTCTCCTGCTGGATGAGAAATATCTTACAGCTCTTGACCAAGTGTAGAATTTTATGGCACACCTAGAAATGGGTTTTTCTAGCATCCATTGTGGGAAAAGAATGTCTGATCTTCCAGTCCTGGAAAAAAACGTGAGTTTTGGATGGACTGGGAGCAGGGCTGACCCCTGAGCTCTCCCTGGGTCCCTGGTGTCTGTACTTGGCAGTGCCAAACCATCTGTGACAGATGGAACTGAGAACCTGGCTGGGATCCTCCATGGAAACCACCAGGAAGAGCAGCTCTGCCCTAGAGCCAAGGCCACGCTGTGTAAATGAAAGTAGGGAAGGGGTTTGAAACATGAGAAAATCATCAGCCTCCAGCAGTACCCTTTGCCATGATTTCCTGATTTCCCCCTAAATTATGCAGGTATTTACCCCCTCCTTTGACCCTGCTGTGAAGGAGTGGCTCTTCTCCTGCTGAAGGAGATGTTCAATGTCCCTGGAAATATCAGCTTTTACTTCCTTTGCAAATATTGATCCCTCCTGCCTTGGTCAGGTTACTCAGCACTGTTGCTCATCCGGTGTCCTCACTGCTGCACTTGGAATTTTCTGTGCTCAGAACATTTCCAAACCTCCCTGGAGAGGATCCTCTTGTCAGAGCAGATGAACAGAGCAGTGCTTGTGCTTTGGAGCTTAATTTTGGTTGTATGTAATGTTTTTATCCTCTTTTTCTCTCTCTGCCTCCACCACTTGTGCTTTTTTCCACCAGGAGATGATGGAGGTGAGTGGCACTGTTTGTTTTTACTGATAACAGAAACAAATGGGGTGTCTTTATCCTGCTGTCACAGGCTGTGCCATTAGATAATGCACCTGCTTAGCAAAATTATTAATCAGGAAAACCAGAAATTAGAGTCATTGCATCATAGAAAATCCTGACTGGGATCACAAGGATCATGGAGTCCAGTTCCTGACCCTGCACAGACACCCCAACAATCCATCCTGGGAGCAGTGTCCAAACACTCCTGGAGCTCTGGCAGCCTTGGGAATGTCACCATTCCCTGGGGAGCCTGGGCAGTGCCCAGCACCCTCTGGGGGAAGAACCTTTCCTGAAATCCAACCCAAACCTCCCCTGACACAGCTCCAGCTGTTCCCTGGGTCTTGTCCCTGGTCAGCAGAGTGAAGAGGAGATCTCTGTGAGCTCCCTATCCCAGCCCATCCTGATGAGAAGGGCTTAAAAAGTCCACCAGCATTTTTTTAACAGCACAAGTCTAGTTTGAAGGCAGTCAATCAAGTGTGAGAACAGGGATTGTCCTGGGAACAGTTTGGGAACAGGAATTGTCCTGGGTTTTTTTTTTCAGTGCTTATTACTGAGAATGCTTTGAACAGACTCATAATCCCAACAGCCTCTGGAGCTGTAGGAGTTGGGTGCCCAACTCCCTCAGGCCCTGGGAAGGGCTGTTCCCTGGAGTTCTCCATTCTCCACAGCATCTTTTTGTCTCCAGACCATCCCCAAATCCTGATCTCCAGATCACTTCCATGCACAGAGCAGGGATAGTGAAACCCTGACTTGTGGGATTCTACATGCTTGGTTGCACTCTATGGTTTTTTGGTTGGTTGGTTTGTTTGTTTTATAAAAATATCCCTCTCCCCATTCTGCCCAGAAGAGGAAAGCAATCCCTGATCTTTGTTTTTCCCAGCACTGGGCTGTTGTGCCCCCCCAGCCCCTTGGGGAAAGCCCACGTGCTGTTTTGAGCTGCTGCCATGCCGTGTTAGAGAAGCATCAGTCACAAGGGTGGGCAGGAAAACTCTTCTCATGCTCTTTTAATGCTCCTTTCCCAATTTCTGCAAACTGGAGTGGGCAGAGGGTCCTCTGGGGCCAGCCTGGGAGGTGGATTCAGGCCATCAGGCTTGGGCTGTACCCTCACTGATGTGTTTTCCTTTCTTTCCAGGGCACACGTTTTACAAGTGGCTCAAAGGTAATCCTTGGTCTGAAAGTGGTTGCTCTTCCTGGGATGGCCAGGGAATGGCCAGGGAGTGGGTGGGATTAGTGGCCACTCTCAGTGGGATTGGATTCCTGCCTCACAGCCAGGAGGATTGAAAATCCAGTGGGTGCTTCCAGTGTCTTCAACTGCCCTTTTTCTTTGCAGGGGTCTGTGTGGAGAAAAGAGCTTTCTACAGGCTCATCTCTGGTCTCCACGCCAGCATCAACATCCACCTGAGTGCCAGGTACCTCCTGCAAGGTAAATCCTGCCTCCTGCCCCAGCTTTCCTGCCTCACTCCAAAGCTGACACTTCCCTGGCTCTGCTAAATGCTGCTTGGAGCCTGTTCCAGCAGGATTCGGGGCTGTTTGTGCTCTTCCAGCACCCAGCTGCTGTAACAGGGTTGGGGATGCAGTTGCCATATGCCTCCCGGTCTGACAGGGGCTGGGCCAGGCTCTGTACCAGGACTGCCAGCACATATTCCCTCTGTTCTTCCTCCAGGGTTATTTTGGAGTGGGTTTCTAATTGTGGATCAAGGCTGTCCCTTCCCAGCCTGCTTTTATGATGGTCAGTTCAGCAATAACCTCACCTGGACTGGGAGATGCTTGGCTGGGCTTTTCCAAGGCCATTGATCCATTTCCAGCAGCCTTTTCCACTTCCATTTCCATGTCCATATCCCTGTCCATTTCCATTTCCACTTCCATTTCCATTTCCTTCCTGTGCTTTGGTCCATAAATAGCTGTCTGAGGAATCCCAATTTCAACCTTGGGCTTGAAAATCAAGGTGATAACTGTTGGAATTTGGGCAAATCTTTTAGATTTAACAAAGTAATTGTATTTAAGTCTCTGCAGCCCACTTGGACCTCACCTCAGTGTGAGTCTAGGTTGGAGTTGGGAGATGGGATAATGTGGGAAACATCAGAGGCAAGAGATGAGTTGGGGCTGCAGCATCAGCCTGGTATGACTTT
Source organism: Buphagus erythrorhynchus (assembly GCA_013400855.1). Classification (NCBI taxonomy): domain Eukaryota; kingdom Metazoa; phylum Chordata; class Aves; order Passeriformes; family Sturnidae; genus Buphagus; species Buphagus erythrorhynchus. The sequence goes on along the minus strand of VZTT01028857.1, from coordinate 7,429 downwards.
TATATCTTCCACTATGTATTTTATAGCATAATCTTAAATACAGGGTAAAAAGAGCAACACAAATGTTCTTTGTGGGCTTGAAAATGGAAAATTGAGGCCAGTTTCCTCCATTCTTGTCTTTCCAAATCTTCAGGAATTCTCCTAAAGTGTCCCTGTTCGTTAGGAAGTTTCAGGAATTACCTGAAAAAAGTCTGCAGGAGTTTTGTGTTTGCTGGGGTTTGAATTGAGTTAAAATCATGCCTCCCTTGAACAATTTTCAGGCAAAATTTCTTCACTGGAAGGTTTGTCAAGCACTGGAAGGGGCTTTCCAGGGAAGTGGTGGAATCACCATCCCTGGGGGTTCAAGGAACGACTGGATGTGGCACTCAGAGGTTGGACTCAGTCAAAGGTTGATCTTGGAGGTCTTTTCCAACCTTAATGATTCTGTGGTTTTGGGTCAGTGACTTGAAAAAGCTGGGATCTCCCTGGCTGGAATCCCATTTCACCATTCCCTGGAGGGAGGAGATGAACCAGAACTAAACCCCTCCACCTCATGTCTTTGGGGTTTTTTTCCTATCTCAGATACGTGGTCGGAGAAGAAATGGGGCCCCAACATCACGGAATTCCAGCAGAGGTTTGATGAAGTCCTCACCAGAGGGGAAGGTCCCAGAAGACTCAAAAACCTTTATTTTCTGTACCTGATTGAGCTGAGGGCCCTCTCCAAAGTGCTGCCCTTCTTTGAGCGCCCAGGTTTCCAGCTGTACACCGGGAATAAAAGCCAGGATGCAGAAATGAAACACCTGCTGCTGGAAATTCTCCATCTGGCCAAGTAATTGCACTCAGTACCTGGGGACAGTGGCTCTGGCACCATCTCTGAGTGTGCTTAACCTGTCACATAAAGCTCCTAGAAAGGCAGGTTCTGCTTCTTTCCTGGAGTGATTTGTGCAGTAGAACCATAGAAACATGGAATGGTTTGGGTTGGAAAAGACATTTTTAAAGGTCATCTAGTCCAGCCCCCTTGCAATGAGCAGGGATGTGGTACCAGTAGTGAAGTTTTGCTGGGAACACATTAATATCTGCATGCAAATTGCAGAATTTGGGTAATTAATCCCACAGTTTAATTAGTCCCAGGGTTTAATAGCCTCGGCTGCCTTTTGGGTTGAGCAGAATTGAATTTAATAACTGCCTACGTGTCAGCCCTAAAATTGGCTACCTGTGTGACTCATCTGTGGGATACCAGGCCTGACTTCGTGTTTGCAACTAGAAAAACATCCTAAATACCTTGGTAACAGAGGTTTGGGTTGTTGGATGGAGTTTGGAGTAAAAGGAATAGAAGGTACTGGAACCAGACAGAAATTGGTGTCTCCTAAAGTGATCCATATTTGATTTATCTTGTCACTCTCCTGTGGTTCTGTCTGTCAGAAAACACTGAAATTGCTTAAAAAACATCGAGCAATTGCTGAAAATTTCTCCAATATGAAATGCCATCTGAGATTAGAAGAGAGAATAGAATCCCAGGCTGATTTGGGTTGAAAGGGACCTTAAATCATCTCATTCCATTCCTTGGGATTGGATGTCAGATTAAAACACCTCTGGAGATGTCCAGTGGCTCCCACCTCTGTTTATCCCCACCCCTGACTGCAGCCATACAACCAAGCAGGGCAGAAATCAAACTCTCACCCTTTCCTTCCAGGTCCTTCCCACTGCACTTCGATGAAAACTCCTTCTTTGCAGGGAATAAAAAGGAAGCTGCTAAACTAAAGGTAATTTCTGCCAAGGACCCCAGTGCAGGAGGATTAATTCAGATTAATACCTGGAAGGAGCCCTAATTAGTGCATAACCATGACCAACAAGAATGTCTTTTCCCCCAGGAGGAATTTAGGCTGCACTTCAAGAATATTTCCAAGATCATGGACTGTGTTGGCTGCTTCAAGTGTCGGCTGTGGGGGAAGTTGCAGGTGAGATTTGTCAGCAGTGTCTGGGAGCTCTGGTGCTGGGACTGGTCCTTGGATACCAATCAGCTCCTGGGTAGAGCTCAGGGCTGCTGATTCCTTACCTGTGCAGGCAGCAGGAAGCAGCTGATTCCAGCTTGCTCAGCCTAAAAACTGGGCTAACCCAGGAGAGGGGAGGGGGTGCAGAGCCTGGGCTAAGTGAAATCCTCTTGCCCTGTTTAGATGATGTTGCCCAGGTGGAGGGAGGTTTGAATGCTGCTGTTCAAGGATCCTTTTTGATCCATGCACAGACACAGGGCTTGGGCACAGCTCTGAAGATCCTCTTCTCAGAGAACCTCATCGAAAAGATTCCTGAGAGTGGCCCTTCCTATGGATTCCAGCTGACCAGACAAGAAATTGTGGCCTTGTTCAATGCCTTTGGGAGGTGAGTTTGAGACTTCCCCTTCTACTTCTGCATAAGCTGCTGTGTTACAGCCAGTTTCAGCTCTAATTTCAGTCAGTTCTCAGCAGTTTTGCTGGGGACTCTTGCTCTTGTCATGGTCTGATACCAGGTGTTGGTATGGAGTACAACAGTTGGAATGATTTCAAATATTCTTTATACTCTGCATTTCTGTAAGGAATTCAAGGAAGCATTGATGCTAAGATACAAAGAATTTCATCATTTTTAAGGGACTATGTGACTCTGTCCTTGGAGCACACTGTCTCAGGCAAGGCTACTTTCCTTAGGCCTCTCCACCAGTTTGTTCCCAGATCATGATTGCATTTAACAGGAATCCATCAGTCCAGCCTCTCTGGATGAGGAGTTTTTCTCAGAAAGGAGAGATTTCTTTTTTCTCAGAAAAGGAGGATAACAAGGCCTTTAGGAGGGGATTTCAGGACACTTTGGTTATACATGAGCTCTTTGTGATGTTGAGAGACCAGGAGTTTCTGGCAAACAGATTTTTCCAAGGATGAGTTCTTTAACATCCTATTCCACTGTGACTCCCAGTGTTTGCTTTAAAAAGAGGCAGGGGAGTTCGTGAAGGGCCTGGTTGTAACCTCAACCTAATTTAGCTGGAATTCCCAATCTTCTCTTCCCAAGAGCTGCTTGAAGCTTTGCTTGATACAGCCCCTTTCTCCCAGATTTTAAATAATTCACTATATGAATGTTGCTGGAACGTTTCCCTTTTGCTTTCCTTGCACACAGGGTTTCAACCAGCGTGAAAGAACTGGAGAACTTCAGGAATATCTTACAAAACATGAGGTGAATTCAGTGGAGAAAGAGAGACTTGAGGACAAACACCATCATTCCACCACTCTGACTTAAACCATGGAAACCACTTGCTGGGCCTCCTGCCCCATGATTGTCTGTAACCTGCTGAGGAGATATTTTTTACAAGGGAAACAAAAAAAGCTAAATTTTTTTTTTGTATAAAAGTGGGGACTATATGTAAATTTTATTTTCTATATTGGAAGATTATTGGAATAACTATTTGAAATATTGCTGTGCTATTTGGATGGATCAGACCCACGGCCTTGCCTTTGGAAGCTGGAGGCATGGCAAGAACTGTGCCATTGAATAAATTTGGGGGAAATTCCTTGTCTGCTCCATCATTCCAACCAGCCCCTCATTCACAGTGTGCCTACACCAACTTCCTGCTGCATAAAAAAACAACTTCAAGGGATTGTAGGAGCTGCTGCTGCCCCAAGGTGAATTCCTCTTCAGAATTCCTCTTCTTCTTGTGGGAACAGGCAGTTCCTGGTGCTCCTTGCACCCACTGGAGGCTGGGAAGATGCAGCAAAGAAGGATCACGCTGGAGGAACCCCACCTCTTTCCATGTGGCACCTGGAGGCTGCCATTCCTCATCCAGGAAAAGCAGAACCCACTCTCAGCTGTGTCTCACTGTGCCTGGGGCAGCAGCTGCTGCCAGGACCCCAATCCCAGCCTCTTCCCGGCCTTCCTGCCCCTCCCAGCCTGTGCCAGTGGGTTTGGCCTCTTTTGGGATCTGCTCCCTGGAGGCAGGGCTAAAATGGGGAGGGATGTGCCAGATGGCAGAGTGAGGTGCAAGGGAATTCTGCTGCTCCAAGGAGCAGCAGTGGGGCAGAGCTGCTGGGAAAGGGCAGAGGGTACAACCCATGGATCCCCCAGAGCCAGAAGGGTGAGATCCCCTGTTCTGCTGCCCCACAGGGATGGAGCCAGCCCTGCTTGCACCATCCAGCACCCAACACTGCAACAGGGACAAAGGACAAAACGTCTCTGCCCAGCCCTGGGAGCTGGTTTGAGCACATTGTACCTCACAAGATGGAGACACACAGTCCTGGTATGGCCTCCCTGAGCTGGGAGGGGTCATGGAGTGCAGCTCCTGGCCCTGCACAGACCCTTCAACAATCCCACCCTGGGCATCCCTGGTGTCCAAACACTCCTGGAGCTCTGGTAGCCTCGGGAATGTCACCATTCCCTGGGGAGCCTGGGCAGTGCCCAGCACCTCTGGGGGAAGAACCCTTCCTGAGATCCAACTGCCCTGGCTCAGCTCCAGCCCCTCCCTCAGGGCTGCAGCCAGAAGAGCATCAGAGGATAAAGCCCCTGTGCCACCCCCAGCTCAGAGCTCCGAGCCCTGTGGCAGCAGAGCAAGTGGATGTGCCAGGTCCTGGCAGGGCACAGGGGACCACAGGGCCACACCTGGAGCTGGCTGGGTCCCCCTGGGAGCCATCCCAGCACAGAAAGTCCTTTTTTTTTTTTTAATTTATTTCAACAGAGTAGTGCTTGGTTACAGTTTAGTGAAGAACAAATAGGTACATTCATTGGCCACAGCTCCTGGGGCAGCAGCTGCTGCCCGCCTGCAAAGCCAGAACACTGTTAAACCATACCAAAAATTAAAAAAAAAAAAAAAGGAAAAAAAACCAAACCAAAAGAAAAGAAAGTTTAATGAAAGGCAACTACGCATTAAAAAAAGTCCTTGTAACTTGTCAGCTATAAATTACTTCAGTAAAACACGGGAGTGGCCCCGGGAGGAGCGCTCAGTTCGGAATCCAGCGGACAAAGGAGTAAAACCCAAACGCTTGGCCACTCGCTCAGGGGTCCATCAGCAACAGCTCACTGCCCTGACCTGCCATCCCAAATAATCCAGGAAGATCATAGTGTGGGTGTGTGCTTCAGTGCAAGAAGAACAATGAGCCTGTAGCCCTTGGATTTCATAGGTTTTTTAATTTTTTTTTAAATTTTTTTTTTGCACTACACTCCTTTCCCTCCGAAGTAAAACTTAAAGTGCTCCTAGTGCTTTGGAATTTAAGCAAGAACAGGGGCCACGAGTGTCACTTGCTGTCTTTGGAGACTTATGGGAGCAGAAGGAAGGGTGACAGTGCCTGGCCCTTCACCAGCTTCACCATAAGCCAAGCAGGGATTGAGATGGAGCAACCTGTTCCTGCCACAGACAGGGGAGCAGCCAGGGTGGAGCTCTGGGTCAGGGACTCGAGCAAGGGCTGTGCTGAGAGTTGCCATCCTTGCCTTCTCCAAAAAAAGAAGCAAGACTTGCTGCTTTTTTTGGGCCAGCACGAGTGCAGGAGGTGAGCAAGGAGAGCCCAGAGAGGACAGTGGGACAAGTGACACCGAGCTCAGCACAGCCCCAGAGGTGAAGAGAGGACAACCCTAGGGCTGGGGTTTCTCTCACAGCTCTCACCACTGAAGCCTGTCCCTTCAGCTGCTGTCCCAGCACAGCATTCCCTGTCCCCCAGTGTCACACCAGGCCTGGAGCAGCACAAGGCAGGTTAAAAGCAGTCCCAGGGTAGATTTACCCCACAGTCAGAGCAGCTCCCTCCCTGCACCAGTGCCTTTATGCAAAGCTGCTCTGCTCATCCCCACAGCTGGCTCAAGGACAAGCCAGGAATAACACCAAGCCTCATCTCCAAAGAGCCCAGGCCAGGTCAAACTTGGCTATTTTGGTTAAGGAAAGACAGAGGGACCTGTCCCAGCCTGACCCAGCACTCCCACCCTGTGCACTCCATAGCTCTGGGAGGCCCCAGGTTCACAGGGAGGGCAGAGCAAGGAGCCCAAGGATCAGATCCCTGTGGTTTCTGCCCCTTCCCTCTGCAACAGCAATGTTCCACAGGCAGCCACACACCCCCTGCACCTCAGTGGGGACCCAGCAGTTCACATTCACTTCAGGTTAAAACTCTTGGTTATCTGCTAAATGCAATTTAATACTGAGAGGGACCAGGGGAGCCCCACTGTGGGCAACGAGGAGGGGAAGCAGGGCTGCTCCCAGCACCCCGGGGGTGCAGCAGCCCTGGATTCACACACATTCCTGCACACACACTCCTGCTGAGCCAGCTCCAGCCTCTCCTTGCAGGGAAAAGCCAGCCCTGTCCCCCTGCCACGGGCCAGCAGGGTGGTCACAAGGCCAGCAGCAACACTGAGCTCACTCAGCTCTGAGCCACAGGCCCAGGTAGGACAGGGCAGCAGCCAGGTGGGACCAGCAGGCAGAGCAAGACCCCCCCAAGCCTCGAGGCCTCACCCAGCCCTGCCAGGTGGGAATATGGCACAGTAAACTCGAGCATCCAGCGCCGGGGGCCCTGCCCAGACACAGCTCCACTCCCAGGGAGGCAGGATGCAGAGTCCTTCAGGGAACACGTCTTTGCAGGAAGACAGTGCCTCTCCCAGCTCGGGATGTGCAATTAAAAGAGTAACTAGAACAGTCTCAGGCCAAGCACAGCCCCAGCAAGATTCATTCCTTCCAAGTGTGCAGATAAAAGTGCAAATATGCATTTGATGTTTCTTTTCTAGTGAGGAAGCTCTGGTGCATTTAGCTGCCAACATCTTGAAGACCAGACCAAGGAAAAAAAAGCTTCCAGAGAGTTCAGCTTCACTTTGCTACATGGTACCTTAAAGTCACAGTTCTCTGACTCAACTGCCTGCAGCCCTGGGCTCAGTCCCGCACGCAGCTGCGGCAGGTAGTGGAATGTTTGTGTCATGAGTTAGATGCTTCGAGGGGGAGAGGAGGAAAAGAGGAAAACCAGGTTACAATCCTATACATGAGTGCCACTCTGGGAAGAGAGGGAGCCTCCTCAGTTCTGTGGGGCAGGGTGGGAGCTGTGGTGGTGGTTGATGTCCGAGCCGCCAGCGGTGCAGAGCAAGGGCGCGCTGTCCGCGGCGCTCCCGCTGTCCGTGCCAGCCAGGGAGCCGTAGCAGCCCGAGCACTGAGGGGTGGCCAAGCTGCAGGAGAGACAGAAAAAACACACTGAGGGGTGGCCAAGCTGCAGGAGAGGCAAGGAAAAAAACAGGCACGGATTTTTTTAGGGATGAATGATTTGGCTCGTCCAGATTTCTGCTCCCAGCACTGGTCAGGGTGCTGGAGTTTGAAGGTTCAGTGTCTCCAAGGAACTTGGCTTTGATGAGACAGCGACAAGGAGAAGAGCATCAGGCCCCACAGCACTGGTCAAGAGGAGCCAGAACCTCTGAACTGCTCACTACACCCCTGGGCAGCAAATGAGGGACTTGGAAGTGAAGTGGAAAGGAAGTGAAG
>VZTT01028854.1:17485-32797 GCA_013400855.1 Buphagus erythrorhynchus | reverse complement strand
CAGTGCAAATACCCAGTATCATGCTGGGATCTTTTTATCAAGTTGGGTGAAAAAGTAGCATTATATGAAGTACAAAAACGTGGCCCTGATTCAAGAAATTATTCTGTGCCAATGTCCTCCATAATATGCTCCCAATTCAAAGCTGGGAGACACCTACATATATATATATATATATCTCCATATGTTTATATATAATAGCATAAAGGAAAGCTTTTCAGTTTTGTGAATGTTTCTATTGTGAAGAAATTCTACAGAAGTCAGAGGTTACTGATGTGAAGCTAACATATTTTATTAATTACATGAAACCAGTATGCACTTAGCCTGACTTGAGAAAAACTGGTGTACAGCAGAGGGGATGCCACAACTCAGCCCTGCTGAGTAAGGGTGTTCCAGAACATCAGAAATACCTATGTAACAGCAGACTGAAAATTAACCTGCTTTAAGGAAGAAATCAAGAATTATTTTGAAGTAAGAACACAGCTAAATTAAAGTATGTAATTTCTCTAACTGACTGTCCTGAACAAACATTTATTCTTTAAACATTAACCTGTTCAATGTGAAAGCCATCATACCAGTAGAACATGCACTACATGCCCTTCTCAAAATACAGTTTACTTTTTAATAAAATAACACAAATCAGTGTGGATCATCTATGGGTTAGATTTCAGACTTGAAATCTGAGTGGTTCCTTGACTGAATGGAATTTTTTTTGATGGTTTGGAGCTATGAAGAAATCTCATTGTCCTTAAAGATGAATTTTTCCATGGTAACAGGAACTGCTTTGTGCTGGGTTAAAGATATTCTTTACCTTTTTGTCATTAGTTTTATCCTTTCTGTATTGGGATGTTCTTACCATTTTTATTTTGTATTAGCAGAGTACTGCATATACATGCAGCACTTATAAATGCATTAGTGCTGGTATTCCTCAGACAAGTATTTTAGTAGTGGGACTTGTTTTTGTGTTTGACTGAGCTGTGTTCCCTTTGCTTCCCTTCTTCGTGAACCCAACTGATCTCTTTTTTAGATGGTGTATTCAGGTTTTGAGAACTCCGCCGAAAGGAAAAGTCAAGTAATTTCATGTGGAATTCTTATATTCAACTAAAACTGTTGGTGTAATTTGAGTTCTTTTAGCTGTTTTAATATACTGTGTGAAATTAATCAGAGGCATTAATCCACTTGCTAGCTGAGAGATACCCCCAGTTATTAACAGCCAGTGTCTTGATTAAAATGCAACAAACCAAAAATCCCAAACGCCCACAGTACACCTGCATCTCCTACTGTTTACACTGACAATTTGACGTTGCTTTTTTTGATCAGACATTAAAAAGGGACCTTCTTGAGCCAGTGTTTCCTGCACAGCCTAAGGAACCAGAGTGACAGAGGTTAGGTGTTTACCTCTCAGTCTGCAAGTCACTTACTCTTGCACCTGCCCTGTGGAGGAACGTTTTCTCAGTATCTCTCATGTGCAGCTAACACATATTGATGCTTCCATAAGAAATACTCAGATCAGTTTTAACTTACATACCTGTTGCAGTCATATAACAACAGTGGAGACTCAACATAAGCTACTTAGAGGTGTTGGCATGCTGCAGTGTGTTTGAGTGAAGCATGCACAGGAGAACATCTGGCTCTCCCTCCATTTATAATAACAAAGTAACCAATTTGGATGTAAAGTTTGACTGGAGAATTCAAGCAGTAAAGTAAGCTAAATATGGGGTTTATGTAGACCCCTCTGATACTGCACAGCCTCTCTAATGTGCACAAGTCACTTGTGTGCACTGACAGAACTGCTGGAGGGGACAGGTGCCCAAGGTGCTGAGGAACCTCTTCTGAGTTTCACTGTGTTACTGCAGGAGAAGTGGTGGATGTTCAGAAAAGGTGATGAGTTAGCATGTAACATTTTCAGGAGATACAGCAGGAAATAACAGATATGAGATGAAAAGTCAGAATAGGAATAAAACTACAATAGAGGTAGTATATGTATGGATAAGAATATATTAATGTATATGCATGCACTTAAAAACCTTCTTATTTTGCAATCTTGATGAAAGTGAAATTTTTATAAAACACCGTGGTTGCGATGGATCATTTCTTCCCGCAAGGTTTTTCAGCTCATTGATTTGAGGCATGGTTGACTTTAGAAATTACCAGAGGCTCATTTTTCTCAAACATGTACTGCAGGCATTTCTTTTATTCTGCAAAGCAGAACATTGCTTTTGATTATTTAACTTTTACTGATACCTATAAGCCATATCAGCAGTGACATACATTACCAAAATCTCCAGCTCTCTCTCAGCAATTTTCTATCACAATAAACCTTCGCTTTCTTCCTTTGCAAATAAGAATAACATATTTCTCATTTTCCTGTACTGTGCTCTGCAGAGTCTCATTCCATGGTTGTTGAACTGAAACAAATAATCTGATTTCACTCATGACCCATTGCTAAAGCTATGGTATAATGATTAAAGGCTCATATTTCTTGGCCATGGAGAAAATGAAATTAAACTGAAGACTTATAATGATGTAAAAGTAGTACCTTCTGGAACATAAAACCTGATTTTAACTAGGTAATTGTGCAAAATCCATGGCCAATCTATATCAATTTGCGATTTTCCTTATTAGTTTAAACCTCCTTGCTGTGTCTATGCGCATTTGAAGCTTCTTCAATACTAGTGGCAATTTTTGAAATGGAAAGGTGTGCACTGATGTACTATCATTGGGACAAATCAGCAGGAAGGCAAAATGCAATCTCTTACCTTCTGACTAATATTATGGCTTGGCAGCTCTTCTTCTTTTAACATTTACTATGGAATGTTGTAAGAGAAATATGAGAACTGGTTGTTAAGTGTGGGGGAGCATGCTATATGTTGAAATTCCCATGACTTAATTAAGAAATAGATTTTTTAATTCAAATAATAGCTGCAGATTTTTAAAATTGGTTGTTTCTCATGTTGATGCAACATCATTATTCTATTTCCTGATAAAATGAGCTAGAAATGGAGATGCTTTCACTTAAAAATGCATGGGAAATTTATTAAAAATTCAAGATGGAACAAAAGTAGTTCAAGTTTTATCTTCATTTCTACAGTTCCACAAGAATTTATGAAAACTTTTTTGCAAGTATTATCTGTGCTTCCTCTCTAAAATAGTTTCTGTGAGACACCAAATTATTTTGACATTTCTGTAGTTTGAGCAGATCTTTTTTATGAAGTTATTGGCTGTAGTTAGAAATGTAGCAGTACTAATTACAGAACCAGTTTGTGAGAGAGTGCTGCCATTTACAGGTATGCCTGAGCATGTGCATATCTTCAAGCACATCAGTTAGTGAGATGGAAATTTTCAGGATTACTCCTGGGGTTTCATGCCTTCCTGATCAAACTGTCAATTCTTCGGCAGGAAAAATTGTGCTGAAGGTAGTGATGACATGGGGCTCTAAAATACATTTTGGAATTGGGGCAGTCTCTTTAAAAAGACCATTTTGCTGGAAATGGGCAAATTTTAAAACTTTGAAGAATGTATATGTTTTGCTTACTGAAAAACTCTGTAGAATGGGTGAGAAGTAGATTTAGGCAAATCAACACTAGGGCTCACAGCTGTTAAATTATAATTACTTTGTTTTTTTTCCTGAAAATGTAGGGTTGTCACTATAGTTAGAGGATTTCTTTTGACTATTTTTTTGCCTCTTTACTGAAAAAAAAGGAAAAGGGAAACTTGGATAACTGCTCTTTGAAACTGAAGAAACATCTATTACGCTTTTAGCCATCAGATGTCACCAGAGTACAGAGAGTAAGTATTAGATGATATATGGAACTGATTTATGACTTCCCTTGGCTGTTTATTTTGGGATTTCAGCCCTGGAGAGACTTTCTGAGATCAGTAGTCTCAGCATCTTGGCCAGTTTCATCATGTCTGTGACTCTCTTAAATTCAGAATATTGAGCCCAAAATGGGTTCAGCACCTTATCCTGCATCCGTAGAGGCATTGAAACACCAGTGAAACAGGGGGGGAAGCAAACAAGAGGTGAACAAATATCACCACACACTTCAGCCTTGGTATTCCATGCCTGTTACAGTGGCATTATTCGCAGAGGCCCTGAAAACAACCTCCCCTCTGCACACATTGTGCTGGGATTGCTAATTAGCTCACGTACCTCATTTGCTCCCTGTTGGGTGGTGGTGCCCAAGGCATCACTGCCAGGTGTGTGGGGCATGGCCTCTGCTCTGCCAGGTGCCTTCTGGGCAGCCCTGGCACTGCCTGGGCTGTGCTGCAAACACTGAACCTGCACTGCCTCTGCTGAGTCTGGGGGTGTCTGCAGGAGTCTCAGTACTAACAGGTTAATTAAAGCACAGAAGACCCTTACAAAGACCTTTGAGAACTGATGACGCTCCTGTGAGTCTTTAAGGGCTTTATGCTTTGAGATGTGAAAAGTTTAGTGAGTATGTTTTTTAACAGTAGGATTTCTTCCAGGCAATGTGGCATTATGAATGGACTTCAGGACATTTTAGTTATAAAGCTTAACTTTAAGTTTTAGCTACTGTATGTATAGTCCTGGCTGAAGGTCTTGCTTTCCATCAGTAACAATGCAACACAGGTTCTGTGAAAATAACAATTTGGTTTTAACTGCATTATAGGAGTCAATAGTAAATATATATATGTTCTGCATTTTCTGAATAATTTCTATGTAGCATTGCTGTTCCTATGCTAATATGAAATACCTTCATTCTTACTGATGAACATTTCCAAAATTAAGCATTAGTGTGGAACCTATGTGGTCCACCTTTCAGTGATACATAAAGGAGGGACACAGAAGGGAAGACATCCCTTCTCTATTGGCATTCAAAATCTGTTGGAGAAACAAGTGAGAGATATGACATAAGAGATTTTATTTAAGCACTTGATAGGAAGAAGCTTTGTAAAATGTTTTCAGGTCAATGCTTGGAAATGCCACTCTGATGTGAAATGAAAATTGCTGGAAGGAGTGTAAAGTGAAAAAGGATTTAAGCCTGGTGGGGAAAATAATAAGACTCCTTGGAGATAAAAAACAATGCCTTTGTTATCTAGGAAAGGAGAAGGGGATTCTGAAATGGGAAAGGTGTTGAAATAGAGTAAATTAGAGAAAAAATATGAACAGTGACAAGCAAACTAAAATGCCTGCAAAGCTGGAGATAATGAAATGACAGGAAAAGAACTAATAAAATACTGAAGATTTGAAGAAAAATATGATGGAATGTGTCAGTTAATGGTAATTGAAGACTATTCATCCAACTAGACTGAGAGAGAACTGGCTAGGCAGCTGTTTGTAAATTCATTACAGGTGATTATAGACTTGCTAAAAGTGATCTTTCTTCAAGTTTCCCCAGCATCTAACAGTTATGTAGAATATGTTTTGAGATTAAACAGTGGTACTCTCAGGTATAGTCTGCATTTCTAAGAGGTGAAGATGGACTCGATATGAGAAGTGCTTTTGTCTGAGGGAAACTTGTGCATTTAAAGTGCATCCCAAGAGAAACAGGTACAGCAGAAAACCATCCTGTGCTGGAGGGCTGGATCGAGTTGGGAAGCAGGATTACAAATGTCAAGAATATTTTCACGTTCTTCTAATGCCAAAGTCTTCATTGGGATTTTGAGTTCATGACAAGGTCACTTCAGATGTCTTGTGAGACCTCATAATATCAGCTATCAGATTGCACCTGAGCTGGAAACAAGCTGTTTCTCTGCCCTGTCTGCTATTTGATAGAAGCACATTTTTCCTGTGTTTTACTCCCATTTTCTATCTTTGTAGCTTCTTCAGCTTATAAGCAAGCAGAACTGACTATTCTGTTCCAGTCACCTATATTTGAATCTTAACCTGGATGTGATCTGACCATAAGTGCTAAGCAGGTTGAAAATGAAAAGTTCACTTCATGTATATCCTTTCCCAATTCTAAATCTACAGGGCAAAAAGCACTGGAAGTTATTTTGAGCCTATCTGTATTACTATGCCTGTCAAAGATTTTTGCCTGAAATATTTTATTTTTTCGTTCATCACTTTCAAAATGTGTTCCATAGGGAATGAAAGATATTTTGGGCATAGATGTTCACATTGAGGAAAAAAAAGGCAAGTGAATAGGTGTTGTAGGATGTCTATAAAATGTTTATGCTAAAAATATAAGTGTGGTCAAGAAAGGAAAGGAGCTAAAAAAGAAAAAAAGCTCATGAAGATATTCTTCTCTGAGAGAGTCAGAGAGGTTTGTATTTCATTGAAAATTATACATCCATATGATCCCGGAGGTAATACAAGCAGGATGTAACTATTTACATCAGTATGATATTTTAGAGTAACAGCTTTGTTTTGGTGGAACATTGACCTATGGGTTGAAGAAAAAACTACTTAGATATACAGCAGATTAATGAACAAATTAATCATTTTTATAGGGAGAAGAGAAAGATGGGATGTTTTATTATACTCGGCTTCATTGGATTTTAACCACATGTTCCAGAGATGAGCATATAAAAATATTGCATGTAGCTCTTTTTCCAGGTTTCTAAGTTATAGATATGACCTTTTCATATTTTGAAATATAATCTTAGTCTTCCACAGTATTTGGCTTTCTTCTCTGATTGAAATCCCAAGGTGGAAGGAATGTACTGTGTGACTGAAAATAATCTGTTTAAGCCTGAAATTGCTGGAGGCGTGTTGGCGTGCCCACTGCAGGGAAACCCTGGAGCTGCCTTGGTTTGAGGGCAGCTGTGTCAGAGTAGCTTTGCAGGGCAAGGAGATGGCACAGACAGTTTGTAGTGGTTACCTGATGCTCCTGGAGCCAATTTCTGCTGTGATGCTATTTCAGTGCTCTCAGTGGGGGACTACTGTGAGTTTTGCTGGGGGAATAATTGCAGTATTTTCACACAACCTCTGATTTCAGTTGTGATGGTGTTTGTTTTATTCATCGTGAACGTTGATAAAGTGTGTGTGTTCCTACATATACGATATGTGTACTTATATAAATGCAAAAGGTATTATATTCCAAAGCCAGTCTTGTCTTCTAGAGCAAAAACTCACTGTTTTGGGATATGCTGAGTGCTTCTCCTGAACAAGTTTAAGGGCCTCGTACTACTGCAATTCCTTCTAAGGTAAATCTTCGGGTTTTCAGTAGAGAGATTTTCTTGTATTTTAATGTGTAGGTTAGGATGAGAGGTAAATGTTGAATGGAGAAGTAGAATTCAAAGGTAAGATTAAATTTCATCCCAATTTGAGGGCCATATTTTCTGGTATTTCTTCTTATAAGTTCCTTCACTAATTTTATTGGAAAGCACCACATATGACAGATTTCATGATTTGCCAACTTTGTGGAGAGGAGCATAATTCTGTTCTTGGTTGTATCAGAATAAATACTACACTTCTAGCATCTCTATTTTCAAAAAGTCAATGTGGTTTTTATTCAGTTTAACCACAGGAGCAACATCTCTTTTTGGCTAGAGATAACTTCACAATTTCAGCAAAGAATGTATCACCATTCTTTTTCAAAATCTGCAAAGAAGTTTTGAAAAATAAACACTCTCATATCCAAATTTGGCAATACTTCAATCATTGAGTGAGCACAAAGACCAGTTTCTACATAGAAGTAAATGATATCTCGTAGTTGGATGTCTTTTTATTGCCATTTTTTTCCCAGCCTTGACTTTGGCTCCTGCAACCTCCAAAAGAAGAAAAAACTAAAATTCCAATGAAGATTGTCAGGAAAGGTTATACTGCAATGAAGAAATTACTGTAGACCCTTACAAATTTTCTTTAGAATATGTTTTTCACAGTTTGCAGACCAGGTATCCTTTGGAAGAAAAAGTAAGATGCAGAAAAGAATGACAGGAGATATACCTAATACACAAAACCAGAGAGAAAATAAGATTCAGAAGCTCTTGTCAGCTAAAGTCGTATGACCCATACATCTGTTAAGTGTGTATTTTAAAACCAAATACAGACAGTACATATGTAAAAAATGTTTGTAAGATTTGAACAGAACTGACACCCGTTCTAAGCAGAAGGATCATCTTTCTCCTCTCCATTTGAATTCTGATTTTTTCTTCTAGAATATATGCAGAAATGTTTCAGGGTGTTAAGTAGATGTCTGGGTATAACAAGAATTACAGAAAGTAACAAAAAATGGGAATTCAGGGTCACAAGTAAGACTTCAGAAACCAAGATTTAAGTTATGGGGAGTCATCCTGGGTGCCGAATGTTTTTTCTTTTAGTAACTAGAGTCCTTTAGAGTGCAAATTGTCTTAACTAACCTTTCGTCAACAGGGTAGGTGCTTTGTTGTTCACGTGTTCTCTCTCTCTTTTTTTCTTTTTTAAACCTGGACAATGTAATACCACTTCTGTAGAAGGTTCAGGTATGAAGTAGATGATAATTTTATTTGCAAATAAAGCAGGTGTGTGTTTTTCGTTATATAAAAGGTCTTAGTTCTCACTTGAATGATGACTCTAGTCATTGATGGTTAGCTGTAGTTGCTATCTTTTAACTCTAATTCTACCTCCCAGAAAGCTACTTCCCAGTGCTGCTCTTAGGTTAAAAAATATTAATTTGTATACTTAACACAATGAAATGTGCAAGTGGAGAATATGGGAGATTTTTTCATTACTTTTAGGAGCAGGGAATTCAAAGGCTTCTTACCTGGTGTACTCTTGTTTGCCCAGATCCAGTGTGGGACCTGAGAGCAGTGTACAGAGTAACCTTGGGGCAGAAAAGCCTGGCAGCCTTATTTCAGAGGCTGTGGCCGTGGGGCTTGTGGAAGGTGTCTTCTCCCCTGCCAGCTCATCCGAGACTGCACAGCAGGTCCAGGGTCCTGGCTTAGGGAAAGCCATCAGCCTGCCAGGATGAGCCAAGTCAGCACCCAGGGCACCAGAGGGGCTGGGAACCCCTGCTGTGGGCACAGCTCACTGGCTGCAGAGTTGTTGCTTGCCCAGGGCTTGGATTTGGGATGTTGTAGATGCATATGCCCCAGGGTTGTGCTGCCTGGTCCTCAGCACTGTTCATCTTGTCCCCAGAGCCATCTTCCCCACAGTGCCTGGTGGCCATGTGAGTCAGCAGTGGGATAACAGCTGGGGACCAACTGTGTTGCTACACCTCATCACTGGGAGAGGGGTGTGGAAAGAAAGCTGTAATTGCATTTAACATAACCCCCGGTGCTCTCAAATCTACCAAACGTAAGATGGCTGTTTGCTCTTCACAACTTTATTTTTATTATTAGAGGACAGAGGCATATTATTTAAAATGATGAATGCCTTCTTTGCTTACTGTAGGTATTGATTGCTGTCACTTTGTCACAGGTCTGAAATGCACATACTTGAGAAAATCCAAGTAGACTTTATGCATTTGACAGGCTTGACTGAATTGCAAAGGTCTAAGAATTTGTTCAGGAAATTAGTTCAACTTGACACGCATTGGAAAGAGCTGCTCTTTTCACTCACATATACAGGGCTGGATAATTAACTGGAAAACAGTATCAACAACAAAAATGCAGGAGGGGATTTGTATGAGATAGTCCTGTTTTCCTGCAAGATATGGTAGAAGTGTGAATAAACTATGTAGAAAGGCATGTTGAATGCTGTCTGGTAATCAGTTCTATTATATCTGACACTTATGTAGTGAGGAGTGCTGAAAGTCAAGTGCCTGCAATCAGCAGAGAAGTGTAGATGCATTTGCATTATAAATTAAGTAGTCTAATTGTATTTGGTTGACTTTTGTTGTGTTATATGAAATTTTATTAGGCCATTTCCTGGCAAGCAGAAGTTATGATGTGATATTTTTAAAAGTGCACGTGTTTTTTTAAGTTATGAGAGTGCAGGTGTGGTTCTGATAGGACCTGATAGTCCAGGCAAACCCTTGTTAATGTCTTAACCTTCTTCTTAAGATTTTAAATAGGTGTTAAAAAACAAAAAGAAAAAAAAATCTGGGGAGGGTATGCCCACTGGGGCAATTCCAGTTGAGCTGTCTTTCCTTTTTTTTCCCCTGTTGCATAAGTTTTCTTTTGTTTCCTGTTCATATCAATCTCTTGGAAATTCTTTTACCCACCTCTACATTTGGGGTTGGGTTTTTGCCTTCTCAGTACACATTGGAGGAGCTAATTCTATGAACCGTGTTTGCAGACCACAATGATGACAAGATTTAGCAATAACCAAATTCCTTAGAGGGAAGATTCTTAACCTGACCATAATACTATGCTAGAGGTCAACTGACAACCCCTGCTTACTTTACAGATGTGGGTTTCGGTTTTTGTTGTTTTTGGTTTTGGCTGTTTGTTTTAGTACAGGCTAAGATGTTCACTTGTGCTTGTTGTTTCATAAGGGGTTGTGGTAATTTGCAAAATCTTGTTTATACTATGTTGGAAAATTAATAATTTATTTGTAATTACTGCATCTTTCCTTTTTTTGTTGCAGCAGAAACCTTTTTAGAGATTAAAATATAACTGAATCCATTAGATCAAATTTTGTGCATTTTCTTGTCCATGAAATCAGTCACATTAGGTGAGATGCAGTAGGTACCTTGTAAGGGACCTGATACTGTCTCCAGGTGAAGTTTACAGATAATAAGAAATGCATGGGAGTATCTGATAGTGACTTTAAAATTCCTTGAATAAAGCCTATGACATCGTATATCGAGAAGGACTGAAATAAACCAGGGAAATTGCCTTACTTCCTAAAATGTTCTAAAATACACAAATCCTCCATATATGAATACATGAATCTGACTATAAAGGATTTAAGAGTTAGTGCTTTAGATCATGCTGTTTTACACTTAGTATGCCATGTAGCACAATCCAGAGATGTTATAAATACAATGGATTTTCTTTTTTTAGTCCAGGAGGGGGAAGAAGGATTGGAAGAGAAAGCAATGATTTCTTTTGCAGGTTTACTATTCAGCTCTCTGAGAAGCATTCTACATCTCCTCGTCATTCAAAGAAACCTAAAAGATGAATGGATAATTCATTCATTAAATGGCACCAGGAGGGAGTCACCTTATTCAAATAATCTGACTGATAGTGTCAGTTTGACAAAAATTACAGTTTCCAGTGATGATCCTTAGACTTTTGTGTATGTGTTTGTTACTGCAGCATCGTTAACCCTTGGGGACAAAGGATACAAAGGAAATATTAATGCAAAATTTTGGAACTTCTGAGGTTGCTGAGGGAATCTGGTGCTTTGGGGCAACACATCTGCTAGTTGTGTTACAAAAGAAAGATGGAATACATGTTGGTGACTTGACACTAATGATTCCAGTAAATCCTGACATCTCTTGGAAAATTGCCAAGAGACATACCAAGGCCAGGTATGCTTGCAGTGTATTAAGGTTATTGCATCTAGCCTTTTCATGGAAGAATGTGAAAACTGTAGGAAAGACTTCTCTGACTGTTGTGGGTATTGATTCATTTAAATACAGCTTCCAGAAAGTTTTAATTACTGTGCCTTGGAAATCTGCATCTTACCTGTTGCTGCTAGGATTATGTGGTACTTCAATGTGTTTGGGACTAAAATTGCACATGCTCCGTTATCCAACTCTGAACGCATTATTGTGTTTTGATGAATAACATGTAGTACAAACAAAGTCTCTCTTCAAAGTGTTTTTGCTCAGTCATTCAGTAGAAGAGTGAGCACTCAGACATTCAGCTAATGCTGTGTAACAATAAAGACGTTTCATAGAGGCTGCTAGTCAGGGTGTAGAATATTGAATACAAAGGAGGTATTTAGAGACAGAGGCCAGAAGGTTCTTAGTGACCTATGAGAGTCTACAGCCAGGTACAACAGACTTGTTTAAGGCAACAGGGACGTGCTGCACAGTGACTGTCTTGAGGGCTGTGGCTGTGCATATGGGGAGCTGAAGAGCAAACCAAGTTCTGCCTGCTTGGCTGTCTCTTTTTGTTCTAGGTTACTCTGACATGAGCTTCTAATCTAAATTGAGAAATATATCCTCCTCTATCAGAACGTGGTTAAGGTTGTGTCATTGCTCAGCCTTGAAGATGAGGCAGCTCTGCCAAGATGGCAAAATGAAGATTTCACACTTGTTTCTAACTCTGAATCATCCTCGGGCATTGCACCTTAAAATCAAACACCTATTGTGCATGGACAAGATTTTAAATTCTGTTTATAGAAATCGAATAGTTGCTGGTTTTTTCTGCCTCCAGGGCTGGCTTTTCAAGTAGGAAGGTAAAGAATGCTGTAGGAAAACATGTACTTATATCTGAAATGTTTATAAATTGCTTTTCTCCTGGTGATTCGCATGAATACCTACAAAATATTGTATGACAAAAGAGAGATTTTTATGTATAAATGAAAAGATTTTTACTTGAATGTAATGATCTGTTCATAATGCTCTTCTCAATCTTTGACCAATGCAGCTGTCTAAACTCCCCAAATGCCTGTAAGAGTCCTAAGATCAGCTCTTATTTTTAATAATGCAAACATAGTAAAATGTTGATATATCAGCAAAATGCCTTTCTCACCTGTGGGACTTGAGGGAAAGGAGAGGTTGGTTTTTTGCTAGAGGATGCTACATGGTATTTCTGGTGTGTCCCTACTCTTCAGTTTTGGCATCATAGCTGAAATAAGTGGGCTACATTGTTTATCCAGAAGTTCTAGATTGAAGTTTGTGGGCATGTTGGTTGTCTGGTTTGCATGTGGCCTTTGGATAGTGTCCTACCTTTTTGAAGTTACCCAGAGAAATTAGGATTTGGGAACAACTGAATGGTGTAAGTAAAAGAAGGTCATGTTGTAAAGCAGCTGGTCTGGGAATCTGACTATATGGTATGCAGTCTCTAGATGGCTGACAACAGCAGAGGAGTTTTCTTTTGGTGACAGCAGAGACAGAATATTACATCTTTTCATCCCATCAGATGGGAATGCGAGTGAAAAGAGCACGTCTGATACTAATGTGCAGACACCAGGGATCTTGCAAAGTGAAGTTCTTCATCTGATCATTTAAACTTGCCCCTTCAGTTTGACGTGGGCTGTTTTAGATAGTTATTTCCCAATTAAATTGGAAAGCTATATAATGTATGTAATCTATATAATAAGATTTGAGGCAGCTGAACGTAAAACACTATAGCAACACAAAGATACCATTACTAAAATTCCCTTTAGAAGGGGATAGTGGCGTGACTGACACATCTTTCCTTGCCTTGTAGAAAGATGGAGAAGGAGGTACTGAGGAATAACTCCTGGTGATAGTTTGTTGGGTGTAAGTGAGGCTGTGTTCAGCCCTGTGCAGCTCACAAGGGGATAGTGGCACCCAGTGAGGTACCTGTGCTTCTTCACTAAGGTCAGAGGGGTGGCCATCAGGAAGTCTGAGGGGAAGTAGTAGGGATGGTACTGTCCACAAAGCCCAGATAATTGCTGTGTCTGTAATGTAAATTGCCTGCCTTCAGTTTTAACCACAACAAAATATACTGTTTTCCCAGCCTAATGAATGACCATGACTCACATAAGCAGCCTTGCATGTTAAGAAATGAAAGTGAGCACTTTGCAGTATTACCAGAATAATGCATCATGTTCAGTATCTTCTACAGGAAAACAAAAGGGAAGGGAAGCCTCAAAATCTGTCTCATTTCTACTCACTTGAAGTAAATATCTTTACTTATATATTTGAGGCACAAGATTTGCTCTGTGTGTGCTTTCACATTTAATGTTTACTTACTGTCTAAAAATGTACAGAACTTCAGTGATGTTTTTTTAAGTCATATAACTAAATTAAGATAGTATCAGAAAACAGTACTATGGTTAGGAGGTGCTTTTAACCTTCAGATTGTAATGTATAGGTCTGGTAGTTCTCCTTCTCATTTTCATTGGATTTTTATACTTCCCCCATGAATTTTTATTTTGTTCCCATTGTCCACTGATCAGATTTCTGCTGACCTGTCAACTTCAGACTGTGTTATGAAGATAAAATTTGATGTCACAGCCGTAGGTTCACAGCAAGGTCTTGTTTAAGACAGATAGTGATGCTTGCTTGCTTAAGACAAGACTCAGATAGTAAATAGATTAGCTAGCTGTATTGCACAGCTCTAATTATGATGTTATGTACAAAATCAAACTCCTCAGATTACAACTACATCACAAAAGCACATTTGATAATTTTCCTGTTGATCCAAAGTGGCCCCAGAGGTGCTGAGTGACACAATTAAAGGATTGTGACTTGAACATAACTTGAGCTTTGAACATAACTATGTACAGTTTTTTTCTTGCATTACAGGGCATTTTAGACTATTCTTGTTTTTAAGATATTTTTTGTGACTTGGAATATTTTGAAATTTCTAGTCAGATAAGAAGGATAAATACAAAACTCCATCTGTATTTATAACTCTTTCTTTTTTGTTTTTTTTCTTTCTGAACAGGAATGGAAAACTGCACAGGTGCTCTCAGTGCAAGGTTGCTAAATACTGTGGTAGGTCTTGTCAGGTAAGATAAAAATAACAGCTATAAAGGGTTTAAGAAAATAGACATTTTAATAGTTTTTTCACGGGGTCTCCATACATTTTGCATGTTGTCATACCTCCACACTGCAATTAATTTGTAGTTTTGGACAGGGTCAGTAAACATGCTGCCTTATTTTATTTCAGTATTTTTATAGCTCCAAATATGAGATTCTGATCAGTACAAAACTAAGTTGAAATGTGTGGTGTTTGACTGTACTTGGTGAGAGGGGGAGGAAAATTCTTAAACTTGTCTTTAGACTGAAAGCTCTAAGTCAATTTTACAGTAAACCATTTTATATTTCAAGAGTACTTTTTAGAATGGTAAATTTTATATTCCATTTTTTAAAGAGAAAATAAAGGTCAAGAATGCATTGAGAAGAGAATGCCTTAAGGAAAACTGCATCTCTGAGGAGGTTTTTCGAGAAGAAAGGTGGTGCATGGCAGGAGGACAAGGGACAACAGGCTTAAATTGAAAGACCAGAGGTTCACATGGGATACAAGGAAAAGCTCTTGATAGCCAAGAGGTGGAACAGGCTGGCCAAGGTGTTTGTGTGACCTCTGTGTTTGAGGGTTTGGAGACCCTACTGGATAAAGCTCTGAGCTGGGCTGGGTCTGACCCCGGAGCTGACCCTGCTTTGCAACTAGAGATCTCCATAGATCCATTCAGCCTGGCTTATCCTGTAATTCTATCCTATGAAATATTTCTCAAAGGTGAAAAGTTCTCAAAGGCCTAAAATCTTAACTTTTATATTTGACTAGATCTATAGGATTGCCCTATAGAACACTTGAAGCTTTAAATGGTTCCTCATAGTTTTGAACTGTGATTTTTTTTTTGTGTGTGTGTGTGTTTTGTTTTTTTTTTTTTTTTTT
>VZTT01028854.1:4205-15620 GCA_013400855.1 Buphagus erythrorhynchus | reverse complement strand
TTTTTGTGTTTGTGTGGTTTTTTTTTTTTTTTTTTTTTTGGTTGTTGTTGTTGGGAAGGTGAGGGTTGGTATTGGTTGGGTTTTTTTGGGGGGAGTGTGTGCATTACTTTTTTGTTTTCCTAAATAGAGGAAAAATTATGAAAAGCAACTACTGGTCAAAGTAGACTAGTAGTAATGCTCTATAACTTTTTAAGTTAAGTCTTTGGCATTCCAATGATCATTGAATGAAAGCATCGTAGGATGGTTTATATTGAAAGGGACCTTAGAGATTGTCTAGCTCCATGGGCAGACACCTTCCACTAGATCAGGTTGCTCAAAGCATTGCTCAAAGCATGCCATTCAACCTGGTATTGAACACTCTCAGGGATGGAGCATCCACAGCTTCTTTGGACAGCCTGTTCTAGTGCCTCACCACCCTCACAGTAAAGAAGTTCTTTCTAATGTCTAAGCTTATAAACTAATAATAAGCTTATAAACTAAACTAATACTCTCAGTGTGAAGCCATTCCCCCTTGTCCTACCACTACATGCCCTTGTAAACAGTTCCTCTCCAGCTCTTTTGTAGGCCCCCCTTAGGTACTGGAAGGCTGCTGCAAGGTCTCTCAGCCTGTCTCCATAGGAGAGGTGGTCCAGCTCTTTGATAATCTTTGTGGCCCTCCTCTGGACTTGCTCCATGTCCTTCTTATTTTGGGAGCCCCAGATCTGGATGCAGCACTGCAGTGGGGTCTCACCAGAGCAGAGCAGAGGGGCAGAATCCCATCCCTCCCCTGCTGTCCACTCTGCTTTGGATGCAGCCCAGGACACATTTGGCTCTCTGCTATATGTGCTTATGGCTGGGTCACGTTGAGCTTCTTGTCAACCAACACCCCCAAAGCCTTTCTCCTCAGGGCAGACCTTGTCACATATCGTGTGCTCCTATAAACAATTCTGCTTTAATATAATCTGTAGTGTTCTCAAGATGCCACAAATCTCTCCTTTTGGGGATTAAAACATATGGAGAGGGAAAAGAGGAAGATCTGTCATTTTGATTCATTGTATGGCAAATGTGTGCAACGTACATTAGGTGCTTACTGTAGCATTAACACTGATGCCACAGGTAGATTTATTATGGGACATCATAAGGAAAACATGGCCTTAAAGGCTATAAAAGACCAGAGTATTTGCAAAGTAAATTTAAAACAAATATCTTCTAGGAGGGTCATTGGTAAAGCTTCTGTTGGCAGTTCTGTAATGTGAAATGAGACTGCTGGCATTGACCTGCAAAAGCAAATCTGCAAGGTGTAATGCAATAACCTGTTCCAGTTTAGGTGTAGAGGCAATGGAGGTAGGAACTGGAGCTTCCTCCTCGAGAAGCACAACTGTGTGAACATTCTTCAAGGATTCATAAGGGATAACCTGAAGCCATCTGAGCATCTTTGCTTTGTGCTTCCAGCTCTGGGGTTCGAATGCTTGAAGCCATCCATAGTTGTAGGAAGAGATTTCAGTGAGGCAGGCTACTGCTGCTAAAAGTAATCTGCACTTAACATGCTGTGTATTTGCAGTTATATAATTATTTGAACTGTTTATATAAATAAATTAATATTGAATTAATGTGTGTAATATCCTGTGATATTAGGTAGTGATTGAGAATGACGGAAAAAAAAAAGAGTTATTTTGTAGTCAGAGCAGTGAATTGATTTGGATTGATGACTTGAAAGAGGTGATACAGATAAAACTGAGACCAGTCAGATCTCTTTGCTCATGAGAACTGTCCTCTGATTCATATTTGTTCTAATAAGCCAGCTAAACCATTGTGCTGCTCTGGTTTTATAGCAGCTGTTAGGAAAGCTAAACCAAATGCTTTGTGCCCTACTTAGCCTCTGTAGCTTAAGTGCAATTCATTATTATGTGCACTTCTAATTTAACTAATTGGTCAACAAATAAATAGCAGGGTATTGATGAAACCACATATTGCACATATTAAAAGGTGAATATTGGCAAAACAGGACTTTATTTTGGTTTTATAAATACAGATAACTTTGAAATGCAAATTATGCAGTTGAATTTGCAATTCACACTTAGTTGCAGAATGATTTGATTATTTTTGAATCTGTGATACTGCAACTCAAAACACTTAGGCTTAAAACCTATTATTTTTCTGGAGTTTTGTAATGCATACATTAAATGAAATCAGAATTAATATAAAAATGGGATTTAAAATGATCTCAGTAGGTGTACTTGGTCCAGAATAAAGGTGGATTTTGTGAAAGAAACTTCAATGTAAATGCAACAGGGGATTTATATTTCCAAGTGTACCAAAAATAGCCATTTTTAAAGCTGCAAATATCTTGTAAACATCTTCATTTGTTTTAAAATGTCAAGTGGCACAAAAAGCTATCTTCAGGCTAACCTTAAGGAGAAGAAATAGTCCTTGGAAATGTCTCTCTTTTTTGGATCTTGCAATGAGAATAGTTATCCTTTGAGGGAATATGTATGCAGAGCCAGCAGTCCTGAAAAAAACCTATATACAAAACAGAATATCCAGTTTTTACAAATCTCCATAATGTCTATTTTAAAGATTATGAGTGAGCTCCAAATTTCAAAAATTCCCATTATTTTTCTTTTTCAGGTCAGTTGAAGCAAGCTGTTTTCACTTTTACCACTTTAATTTAAAAAATATTAGTAATGTGGAACTGGAATTTGTCACAAGAGATCCTTTAGGATGACCTTTTGCAACTAAATTCTGGTTTCAGGATCAAGTACATATAGAATTTTTGCTTTTAATTTTTTTTTCTTTCAGTCAGACCTCATTGGTTTTTTGCCCCTATTTGGTATTTCTCTGTTGTAGCCCCTTTTCCACTTGTTGATGCCTCTTTTCAAGGGCTACCTGCCTTCTAGCAACATTATGTTGGCTGGGTGTCTCTCCAAAGGTAGGGTTATCACATCTGCTGCTCCTCATAATCACTGTTGTGATCACCACTGGCAATGTTTATTAATATGGTGCATCCCATAGATTGGGGACCAATGATATGGATGATAATCCCTGAAAAATGGAAGAGTAATTTCAGGCAGAATTCAGAATGTGATATTGTCAAACATTATTGAAATAATGTAATAGAAGTAAATGTCATAATTA
Source organism: Buphagus erythrorhynchus (assembly GCA_013400855.1). Taxonomy (NCBI): domain Eukaryota; kingdom Metazoa; phylum Chordata; class Aves; order Passeriformes; family Sturnidae; genus Buphagus; species Buphagus erythrorhynchus. Next base: position 12,506 of record VZTT01028854.1, on the reverse strand, counting down.
AAAAAAAATATATTCTGTGACAATTCAAACAATCCCTTGGAAATTACAGATTATTTGCTTTTAACAGATCAAAACCTTCCAATGGAAAAATATCCTGCTTTTTTATTATTATTATTATTATTTGGTTAATCAGCTCTAGTTTTTAACAGCTTTTTATTAGCACGTTAATCTGCAGGAAGTGTTCATTTTTTTTGATCTTGCAGAGAAGACAAAGGGAAACCTTTGTTTCATCAGCATTGCTTTAGGATCTTTTGCAGATTCAGGCTCCAAGGGGAGACAGCAATAGCATATGTCTGTGAAAGGATGGATGTGCATTGGCAAAGTCACTCAGCTGAAAATATGCAAGACATTTCAGGCATTTGTGAGGGGTCTTTGCCTGTGACCTGAGCCAGCAGGAGGAATCCTGGGCCTGGGTTGTGCAGGGAGGTGTTGGAGCTGGTCTGGTGCTGGTCCAGTGGGCAGACTCTCAATCTGCCCCCAGCACAGAGCTCTGTGCTGCACCAGCTCTGGAGCCATGTGGGTGCTGCCCATCTTCACCTGAGTAAAGCCTGAGGATTTGCACTTGGAGTGCATTGAGATTGAAGGAGAGACAATGCTTTGGGAGGAGATAGACAGGAGGATATTCTTTCCAAATTCCTAAGTGTAGTGAAGCCTTGAAGAGAAGTGTTTTGTACTGCCCTGGACTGTTCACTTGCCTTTCTTTGCCTTCTATTAGTGTTCATTTCCAACAGGGGAAAAAGAAATCTTTGCAAAACTGGAAGACCTTCCCTGTCATGGAGGGGAGGGATCATACCAGGTGGCCGAGTCTCTGCACTACAGTGTTTATACTCATGCTGGATATAGGATATAAAAACCTTACTGAAAGCCAGGATACACAGAATTAAGAAAACCCTCCCACCAAGAAATGTGGGACTAACATAAGTCCAACCAATAAGAATTGTTAGAGACTCTCTTTAAAAGTAGGTCTCTCTAGGGTCACAAATCCTTGTTTTCATGTTGTCCTATAATTTGTATCCATGTTGTATGGATAGCAAGAAGAAATATTGTTGAATTTCGTTATATTTAATGCATTTGGAGCTTTGCTCTCTCTCCCTGACCATTTGGGAATAAGTGACTGGCAATCCCCATTCCAGCTCCTTCTGCAGAGGAATCAGAGTTATTCCTTTTTGGCATCAGTTTTGGCCAAAGTGCTGTTTCACGAAAGGCACGTGTTTGAACTATTCTTATCACATGGGAATGCTCTCAAAGAAACATGGCATATGATGCTATGTGGTACAGCATATTTCATCTCATAATAGCTATATTGGTTGGGTAGTTATTAATAATTTTGATGTCACCTCTAGCACGTTTAAAATTCTGTGCAACATTTATGTAGAGGAAAAAATTTGACAGATAAAGGCTTACTCCTAGGAACATTTTTAGTGTAAGTTGGATAAAAATGCCAATATAATTATATTGCACAGAATGATGTCTGGACATTTACAAGCATGACCTTGTTTTTTCTAGACAAGGATAATTCTATTCAGCACTAAATACTTAACTTTTATTTGTCAGACAGCATGTGACACTAACTGTATTTGGATTAATGCCTTCTTGGTGTCATTTTTTCCTCTTGTAGAGTTATGGGTAAAAGAAATGAAATCACAAATCTCTCATCTATCTGAAAGAAACAAAAAGTTCCATTTATTTATTATGTGTAAGTCACAGGGGAAAAAAAACATGAATTAAATATAATAAATGCTACTTGTGCTGAAACCTAGTTACCTGAAACAATTCCTTCACTTAAATACAGCTTAAGAAAAAATTGTGTGATTGCCTTTGGAATCTTTATAACTCACATGTCAGCATCTCCAGGTCTGATGTGCCCTTACACATAGCTCTGCCATTTTCTATTTTTTTTAATTGCTGAATATGTACTTAACATTAGACAATCATTTTCTCGGTGGCACTCATCTAACAGAAACTGTTTTCCTGGGTTCTTCTTTTTTTTCCCTTACTGCATGTTTTTGAGAAAATGTCACCTTCAGAACCCCTTGGCTCTGAGTGCTTGTCATTGTAGCAAATTTTTGTTGTGTCTAGTTCTTTTAATGTGCTTTTTAAAACTATTTGAAACAGCTGTGTGGCTTCAAACATAAACTGTGAATATGCAAATAAAATGTGTAAATATGTAGTATGTTAATGAATGGACTCGGAGTTTTTGTGTATTATAAACAGAATTTTCTGCTTGTGGAGACAGAAGACAGGAAAAAAAAGTGATTAGAAATTTTCTTCCAACATGTTTCTTTAGCTGCTCATTCTTGCTGCTCCTCTGCACTAATCTTGGGACAACAATGAATGGTAGAGAAAAAAAGATATATTTCAATGTTTCCTTTATCTTGTCATCCTAACTCTTCTCTGGTATGGAAGTGTTAGTCTGTCTCTGCCATTCTAATCAAAGTGGCCCATGAAACAAAATTTCAGGTTTGGGTAATATATGCAACTAAAATATTTTTGGTTCTGTCTTCTGTTTTGGCATCAGTGACCATTCCTGGTCTGAACTGTGAAAAATATCGCTACCAGTTGTCCCAGCTGTGGGCATTGACTCCTCATCAGCTCAGGGGTATTTGGGGACAGTTTTTGCAGCACTGAAAACTTGGCCATTGCATTAGAGCAGCTGCATTTAGTGCAGTGAATGGACTCTGAAGGCCTCTGCAGTCTTGATTGCTGAGTGAACATGTGCCTAGAGTTTTGTGTGTGTTAGATAGCATCCTTTCTAGTTCTCTCCAGTCTTGGGAAGTAAGCAGCTACATACTGTTGCTGCTTCATGCCACAACAAATGAGAATCAGCGTATTGTTTTGAGTGTGTTTGTGTGCATATATAACTGTAGATAACTATAAATATAAAATATGTGTGTACATACAAAAAAGTAGGATACAGATTATGTAAAATAAAATGGACTTTATTTTCTTTTTCTTCCTTTTTAAAATATCCTGATAGAAAGAAGCTTGGCTGGACCACAAGCAGGAATGCAGGTGTCTTAAGAGCATCGAGCCGAATTTTCCTCCAGACTCTGTCAGACTTGCTGGCAGGATTGTTTTTAAACTAGTAAGTGATGTTCTTTTAGATTGATTCAGTCCATCAAATTCTGCTAAATGCTTTCTTACTCTACAGTTTTAATGTAATTATGAGCTACAAGGCTGAAGTGACTGGGAATGCTGAAAAAAATTAGACTGCAAATCGCATTACAAGTTTACTGATTAATTTACAGAAATGCTGAGAGGATCAACAGATTCCAAAATGGACATAACTAAGCTCAAGGGACATGTTTACTGACTTTATTTTCCTATGACTATGTGGTAGCATTCTAAGCTTATTCCTGCCTGGAAGGAAAACATAAGGAGACACAGTTTTCCCTTCAATACTGCTGAAGTTATTGGTGCTTTTCTATTAACCTAATGGAAGCCTCATTTGGTGTTGTTTAAATGAGTGGTAAGGACAGAAGCACTGGTAGCTAGCCCTTTCTTTAGAGGGCATAATGCCATGCTTTCCATGTTGGGTTCTCTTAATCTCAATTACCTTTTAAAATATTTTTCTAAACTCTCTTGGAAGTCCTGGGTGTTTGACATTCCCACGGTTTGATTACTTTATATGGACTAAATTTTTTATTAGTTTAAGCAGCTTATAAATGTGTGGGATTGTAAATCAAAAGGGATTTGCTCATTTTTTTGCTGAAACTGCTACAATGATGTCTGTGTTGGGTAAACGTGTGGGCCTTGGTTGTGGTCTGAGGTGATAAAATACGATTTCACATTTATTTTATACATTGCTGTGAAGAGCTTGTGCATGATAGCTAGTAAAGGGCAAATATGTACCTAGCAATACTGTGCATTAATTATAGTCACATGAACTCTGAAACTACTAACCTCATAAACTGATTTCAATTATGCTCTGAAGGGCTAAAGTAAGTTACTAAAGGTAAGCTGCCAAAGTGTAAAAAAAATTGAAATTAGTATAATTTATTAGTATAGATATAGTATTAATTTATTAGTATATAGCAACAAAGAAATTTAGTTTTTTGGGATAGTTTATGCAAAGCCCTGGATTTATGTTGATACTGTTGGCCTTACCTAATTATCTTACACGTTTATCACATGGAATAATCAGTCTTGTAGAGTGTTTTCAAGATAAAACATGCTATGTAAGTGTTAATTATCTGTTTTTCCTCTACAGCTCAGACAATCAGTATGCCCTTCTGAGAAACTCTACTCTTTTTCCGATCTTCAGTCAAGTAAGTAATTGCCAGCCAGGTTTTAGGAAATACTTACAAGGTCTGCTTTACAAAAGGGCCATCTGATTTTCTTGCAGCTTCCCTTCTGAAGGTTTGCTCTGTAGAGTAACAGAATCAAAGACAAAAACCTTTGTGGGAAAGAACAGTTATTTCAAAGATTAAAGGAAATATGTCTGTTGTCCTGAAGCAAAACCTTCACCTGATCTTTTGCTTTAGTATTTTTATTTTCACATTTTACAATTAACATCGTGCCTGCTCATTTTCTAATTTACCCAATGTTTGCCTTACTACATACAGTGTCAATATTTCTATGTACATATACAATAGGACATATTTTTTACATTGAGGTTTTTTTTGCATACTTATGTGCTATTGCATAAAGCTTCAAAATAACTTCCAGAAATAGGAAAGTTAAATTTAAAAGGGATATGTGTATATTTTTCTTCTACATGACCTTTCAATAGAGAAAAAGATGAAATTGTGCAGTTATTGCTTTTGTGGCTTCACAAGTTTCAACTGCTTGGATAGAAAAAGATGCTCATTACAATCTCTCAACAGAGCAAATGTTGAAATAGTAAACATTTTTTTCATGTTTTTTGGTATCTTGAAGACTTACGAAGAAATACATCCTTGGTTCATTTTTGCTTCTTGTTTAGACGGATTTTCTGGAGAGTAATGTGAATATTTTGATTACCCCAATGTTTTTTAGTATTATTCAGAGTTTTGGCTACAAACTAGCTTGATCAATTGGTATAGTTTGAAATAAAATCCGTATAAACATAAAAATTGCAATACATGGTATTAATTTTACTTCTGAACTCTCTGACACTGTTGCCTTCTCCCAAATTATAAGGGCAAAAGACCTTAATAAGGCAGCAAATTAAAATGGATAGATTTCAGTTATTTAAAACATAGTGGTTTTCTACAATGGATATTCTCAATTCATGTAACAAAGGTTTATGGAAAACAGATGCTCCAAATAAAATAAAAATGATGTAGAGTATGGACTTTTATGCTTCATTGCACTACTGGGATCCAAGGAAAGAGTCTTTATTGTACCAATGGCTGATTGCAGAGTGGTGCAGGAGGAACTGGACGGAAGAGTCTCCCTTTAAAAATTAAATACTGATCACTTGTACAGCAGTTGTCTCTAGTGTAGGCAAAGATTTTTTTGTAACTGATCATTCCATACAAACTGGGGTTTCTCAGTACCCTTCAGGAGATGATCTCAGCTTTCCTTGACTTGACTGGAGACAAGGGGAATGGTGTGATAAGTTGTCTGGAGAGAAGCTTGGTGTTGAACAGGCCTGAACTGCAAAGGATAAATGGTACAAAAGTCTGTAGAGTGGCCAGAAGCTTCTGCTGAAATTCTCATTTTGAAGGAAATTATGAAAGGAAATTATTATATTATTATGAAATTATGATTCTCAATTTGAAGGAAATTGTGATACAGATGAGATGAGTGTCCTCTCACTGATAACAGAAACAGCTGGTACATAGCCAGTTAGTTTAGGAGAAGAAAAATGAGAGATCCATATGTAATGTTTCATTTGTACTTGCTCTGAGTCTTAATAACAATTCTTGTGGAATCTTCTTAACTCCACAGGACATTAACACATTAGCTGAAGTTGATACTTCAGACTACAGTACAAATGGCCTATGCATAATTTTATGTAAAGGTTTTGACTGAGTCTTTACTTGTGTTGTTTTCCTGGCTCCCTCGTTGGAGTGAATAGATGGTCTCTATGGTTTTGGAGTTAAAATAATCCAAAAGTGTTTTGGGTTGGCGTGAGAACTTGTAGTAGCTGTGATGTTTTTTGCTGCCTCTGTATGCTCCAGAAGCTCCTGTTATTTCATAACAATTTCCCCATTTGCTGCACAGTTTATGAATGGTGTTGATAAAGCTTTTGTTTCTTTGTGTACTATAGGAAAATCAGAAATGCATTTTCATTTGAGACCTAAGTATATAGGAGAAAAGATTTCTTTGAACAGAATCACATGAACTATGAATAAAGGCTGTAATCTGGAGCAAAAACATTCTCAGGAAGCATCTTTTTAATAGAAGATAATGTTTCAACACTAATCAGAAATGTGACAGAATTCTCATTGATACTCTTTTTATCTTTTTTTGTTTTTTTTCCCCTCACTTGTAATTCCAAAGTATTTTATTTTTGAAAATTGTTATTGACATTGTGCTGTCTCATTTTGCTTTACACTATTAATTTTCAACATTACTTTATACTGTTGGTTGATTTTTAGTGTGGGAGACATAGAAACTGAATAGAAGCATATAAAGTTTTATACACCTATTGAATAATTTTCTGCTAAAACATATAATACATGAACAGCCACAAAGCATATGGAGGCATCCAGCCCTTTATGAAGTTCTTTTCCAACCTCCATAGTTCCTTGAAATTCCTTTATATGCCCTGAAACTCAGATTAAGTAGGAGGAGTCTCTCTAAGCATTGTTACTTTTGCTAGTTCTCATTTATTTTAAGGCTATTCCTCCCTTCCTTAGTTCTCTGGGCTCTCTGTATGTTACAATAATCCAGAAATCTTTGTTTTTACTTACCAAGACTCAGTATTCAGAAAATAGTTTGTGTGCTGTATTATGGGGCAGATATTTTGCTACTTTACTTGTATAAGTATCAGAGTTACATAATTAAATCCCCCTGCCTTATTTTGAAATTTTTTCATAGGCCTTTTATAGCATTTTGTCTCTCACACCAGGTTTCTTAAACAATTGAAGTTTCTTAAAAACAATAACTGAAAACATTCACAAATTTCATTTCATTTTGCTTTTGGCCTTGTTTTCTTATGTGCTTGGAAAACTAGGTCTTGATAATTTTCCATTAAGGATCCCATGGGATCTTTTTCTGAATCATTAGCTCTGATGTCCTGGACAGATTCCAGTGTGGATAATTGCATTCTGCTTCCATCTCTATCAGTTCTCCCTGAAGTTCCAGTTGGTTTTGGTATTCATGTTCACATCTGTCCTAAGCTACAATGTCCATTTAAAACATGCTTCTTATATGATTTCTCTTCTTTAGTCTAGGGTTGTTTTATTTGCCAATAGTGAAACAAACCATGCCTTCCTCTCTTTGTTATAATACGTTTTGCAATGTATTTTAGTGTAAGTAAATCACATGTTTTCTTGAATAATTAAATTTGAAGGAAAAGCATTTTTGTTTTCAAAGGAATATTATATAAGAAATGCAAGTGTGTGTTTATAATTTTTCTTCTTTATTTTTTAAAATAGATTGTTTCAGTCATCTAAAAGTTTGCTGCTTCTCTTGAAGACACAGTCCTCATAGATACTATACTTTTCTATACCAAAGATTTTCTGTACATTGTGAAAAACATGTCTGGATTTCTAACATTTACATTCACTCATGCTTGCAAAATCACCTGCAGACATCCACACTGTTAGTTGCACTTGGGTAGTGCTGTGAGCATCTGTAGATGTTTATAATAAAATAACAATTCACCATTATGCAGTGATAAAATTGATTCATAGTGCATCATAAATCTCTGCCTTTTGTTATAGACTGGTGCTTGAATATGTTCAGCTTCATATTCTCCATTTTGTACTAGCTAGTAGGAGAAAGAAAGTGTGAAGCAGGTAGGTAGGCAGTGAACTTGCTAGAGCAGCAGCAGTTTCACTTTCTGTGTTATCAGAGACCTGATGCATGCATAAATACTTAATCAGAAAATGAAGCACTGTGATTCTTTCTGCTTCAGGATTTCTATCTGTAAAACATGAATAGTGGTGCTTTATAATAAAGTGATATTTACTTCATATTCTTTCATACTCATTGTTTACCAGTTGCTCTGTATGAAACTCTTTTTGTTCATAAATACTTTTCTGTTTTATCTGCTAACATAAAGTGTTTCTGACACATCCATCGAGAATACAGTATAAAAGGATGTACTGCTGCATAAAGGTCCAAGCATTTTTCTAATGTGATTAATGTTACAAACCCAGATGCCTAATTTTTGTATGTAATGTCTTACATCTGCTTACACATCTG
>VZTT01028853.1:1671-29906 GCA_013400855.1 Buphagus erythrorhynchus | reverse complement strand
CTAAGTTTTCTCTGTGTTTGGTTAAAGCCATCCTACCATGCTAAGGGCAATGGGTATGTGTTTTCTCACTGAGATGTGCGTCTCCACATGTCAGTAGCAGGAATGATCTCTCTCAGTGTCTCCATTCCAATTCAGTCTCATGGGGAGCTTCTGTTTCTTCTGAACAAACTGTAACTCATCCCTATGAGTGCTGACTAGCACTTGGCTCTAGTGGGAGCTGCTCTTGTGCTGCTTTTCTACTTCAAAGTAGCCCTTGAGGTGGCATAGTGCAAGATCACTATCACTGGAACATCATCCCAGAGTGGCAATGTCGGGTGCTATGGGAAACCATATAAAATCCAATGAACTATTCCTTCTTTAAGCATGTCTAGGCTGCCAGCAGCAGATAGTTCCCCTGAAGACAGCACTGAGTTCCTCTCTCAGACAATACTCTTGGCAAAAGCTTGAGGAGCAGTATAGCTGTCTGTTATGGGGATTCTTATTGTCTTAGGGAGATGATATGAGCTGCCTTGCCTGGGGATATCAGGATAAAATCCTACATACTATCAGAATATCTTTGGGAGCTGTGACACTTCAGCTCTATTCCTTTCTCCTGTTGCTTGTAGCATCCCTCCTTGCCAAACTGCTGTGGCCAGTAGATGCAGTTAAATGAGATGCCCTAACAGCAGCTTTTCCAGAACCAAAGCATGCCCCAAATTACAATGATAGCTGGTGATGCGTCATCATCTTCCTGGAAGGGACTGGAGACACTTCTTCAGTGTCCAGAGACATGAAAATGTGCATGTCTGAGAAATATAGTAAAAGATCACATTCTGAAACCCCTAAGACCATTTGGGAAGCAACATGTTGTTAGAATTGATCCATGGGGTGGTTGCATTTCATAAGCTGCATCTGTAGAGTTTATTCAACAAGCAGCTTGTGATGACATGGCTGGTTTTGGTAGGGCTTGGGCAGCCCTTCCAGCAGCAGCTGTCTCCATCCTCTTCCCACCTCAATCTTGCTGTTGAGACCAAACATCTCAATGCCAAATCTTGAAATGTCTCTAGTTGTTACATAGTCTGAAATTAGCCTAGTGTTTTGGCAGCAGGAAGTAATGTGCCTAGCGAGCTCTTCCTTATGGACACTGTATTTATAAAGCTAATCTCATTTCCTTCCACACCTTGTGTGGACGATAAGATGCCCTTGTGTTTTTCGTTGTGCAGAAGAATAGAAACCCCATTCAGGTGTTTACCTTGCTGTTTCCTTTCTTCAGGCAGAGATGCTGGGTCCATATTACAGACCAGCTCAAAGATAAGCTATTGCTGTTCTGTAACTGATGGAATGGCAGAGTTTTTGCGCTCCCCACTGAGTATGTACACACAGTGTTCCGTGTCTGACTGAACTGCAGGTGTTTGTTGTCAGAAGGACCCATTTTCAGTTGTAGGTTTTGGGTCATCCCAGCTAATATGGCTTTTCTGCAGGAGAGTTGTGCCTGTGGCAGGAATGGATGAGTCTGGACTGGGTTCTCAGACTTCCAGACAGCTGTGAAGATATTGGGTAATACCAGTGGATGCTGTCCCCGAAGAAAGGATTTTTTTTTTTTTTTTTTGTTTTTTTTTTTTTTTAGTTTGGGTTGAGTTTCTATTTAGAACTAAGCATTTCATTCCCTTGCCTGGACTTGTGAAGTGACATTTTTAAATCTGAAGAAGCTGTCCCTGTATAACTCACTTTCAGGACAGGTTTTCAATAGGTTTCTCAACAAGAGCAAGATTTCCAAAACACTGCTGGGTGGGTTTTCAACAGGATTCAGCCAACCAGGATGCTTAGCTTGGTGACTGACTGAGTGCTGATTTGTCTCCAAAAAGCGTGTCCCAGATGTTGGTAATACCCTCAGAAAAGTTTGGAAATAAGTTGATGGGCTCACTTCTGTTCCCTGTGCTGACTACACCTGCAGGTTACAAAGCACTGAGCAAAGCACCATCTGTGGGCCAGGGCTTATGGAATATAAAGGTAGAGCTCTTCATCCTTCATGGTTTTGAGTGAGGTCATATTTGACATGCTGGAAAAAGGAATTCCTTCTTGGTATTGCCAATTCTCCAGTATAGATGAGGTTACTTCTTTTGCATGTTTTGCTTATGAGTGTCAAGTACTTATGTGTCACTCCTTCATAAATGAATGTATATTACATCATGCTGGTCATGGACAAGTGCCACAAAATTGTATCATTGGGCAAAAATCGAAGAGAGGATATTTCAACGTGTCAGGATTCCTACTTTTGAAGATTTGTTGGGGTGTTTGCTGTGTTCAGGAAAGACCAAGCCTTCTCCTGAAAAACAAAATTCCTGGAACCAACTCTGTCACCATATAGCTGATGCATTGAGGCAGATTCCCTCCAACCTGTCTGTAGGCAGCCAAACTGAAATTCTCACCGTAGCACAGAAGTGAACATCCTTTCACTGAGAAGTGCTTCATGGACAGCACACATGTGGGCACATGCACATAGTGTCCTTTTTTCATCCCTTTGGGGGCGAGTGAGCAGGGGCATGCATTAAATTCTCCTATTGCATTTTGGATGTGCTGACTGGGTGAGTTGCTGGAGATGAGATGAATCACTAGGAGTGGTTGCAGCAAGTCAGCATTACATCCCCTCCTGCTGGGTTTTTATTTGAGTAGTTTGCTGATCACAAGGCACCGCCTTTTGCCTCTCTAAGAAAGCTGTGCAATACTATCTTATTTTATCATGCGTTAAATGTACAGAATGTTTTATGAATCACTACTCACTTCTCATTCAGTTTCTCAACAAAGTATAAGCTGCAATACAACCTGTGAAATACTTCACTTTTAGCAAAAGATATCATATTTGTTAATGTGGTCTGGACTGCTTTTGTAACATACTGAGTCTTAAACTCATTTCCTTTGAAGTCCTTGGGTTTTCATAGTCTGTAAGGATTAAAAAAATAAAACCCCATGATGTAAGGAAATAACTTGTGGTTTCTTTACAAATTAATAAGGTCTAAGAAACATTGTATATTTCTTTTTAAAAGTGTGTAATAAAAACCAGAGGAATGTACTGCTGCACTGATGACCACAGTGGAAGAAAGACTCTTTTTCTCTGTTTTGCTGTGCTAAAACTCTTGGGGCTGGTATGTTCTTAGGCTGATACAGTAGCATTGTTTTGGGTTCCCACTCACCGCCTTGAGCAGTCCCACATGGCTGGGTACAGAGTAAGTACTGCCTGTGGAGTTGGAACATGAATATGAAGCATGCTAATGCTAGTATCAATTAGACAGTGACCCAGAAATTCTTGGAAGAATGATTTTTCGGCTGTATCCTGTCTCCAGGGCTTACAACCCTAATGGTAGCTTCTCGCTGACTCCTATGTAGAAAGCTGGAACAACTGGGGAGTGAGCCAGGGGAAGATGAGGGGGGACAGAGCTGAGGTGCTTCTCCTGGGAGAAACAAATCATTCAGGCAAAGGCATAATCAAAACTCTTGGATGAATAACGAAATAGCCACTTGAATCATATGTGCCTAGGATTGTATCGGGCCCAAGTGTCATCTAGACGGATGTACTTACAGTTCGCTTTCCACAATAAGTGCTGGATTTTTGAAAATATTTTAATGACCTCTGGGTATTTTACTAGGCCTCAAATTCTTGATAACTTTCCAGGTCATGCAGCCACCTTTGCATCATCTGGCCTCCCAACCTCTTCCATTCTTTCAGAGTCTTATGAAGAACATTAAACTTGCAGATGCAATTATTGTATAATAAAGTATTGATTTCCTAAGGAACCCTTTAACATCTGCTTTCATAATTAGCATTTACAAGGCATCAAAAATTAACCATGTACAGCCTTACCTATTAATTACAAGGCCCTTTTATTTCTGAAATAAGAATCAGTGCCCATGTGCTGAGAAGAGCTGAGCATCTTGTCTAATTTCACTGAGTGCCAACATATGATGTGTCTAGATAAGACTAGTGTAAAAGCAGAGTATTAAAAAGAAATTTTTGTTTTTTCATATGCCATTTGATAATTGGCTTTATTTACCCATTTCTTCCAGCTACTTGGCATTGTCTTCCTATGTGTGTTGTAATATTTTTTCCCCGATAATTTCTATTTTCTGTAGCAGTGGCTCTTCTTGAGAGTAGCTCTGGTCAACTTCAGGCATGGAAGCAAATAAAGCATTTGTTTCTCGATTAGATGTTTTCTTTTTCACTGGTATAAATCTCAGAGGGATGCTGTGCCTTAGTTTTAGTCCTTCACAGGAGTAAAATCCTTGGCAGGTACTGTCTTATCAAAAGCCTTCCCCCTCCGATTCTGTTGCTGCAGATGAAATCTACAGGAAAGAGTTTGCTGCCCCAATTCGGTGCTGAAGACCTATGGAGGGGCTTTTCTTCTCTAGGTAGGTTGGTGGTTCTGCCACAGTAGCTGCTGTTTTAATGTGTATCATCTTCAACTCTTGTTAGTTTTGCCTCTGGGTTCCTCAGCACCTGGAGATCTGTTTCTGTGCCCACTACTGCCCCATGCCGAGCAGTTTGTTCCTTGCTTCCCCCATAATTGTTGGTGAGACACAGAAAACCATGCTAATTCTTTTTATAGGGTCCTTTTCCATGCTGTCTTTGGACCCCTAAAAACATCTTGGTCATGGGATTTTTGGTCTAAATCTGAACCAGAGACAGGCAGTAGTGCCCTCTCCTCTTAGCAAAGGAGAAACCCTGTTTCAAAAATCTGCTCAGAAGATTTCACTTGTGTTGAGCAGGATTGAGCTCCATGGTCCAAAGCAACACAAGAAAAGACCTTATGAAAGGATGTAAGAGTGGTGTGGGGATTGACAAAATTTGGAGTCTTCTTTGTGCTTCTTGGGGTAATAAAATCATGAGAGTGGAGAAAGACAATGTTTTTCATTTATTAGTAATGGGCTGAGTTTGACTCGTAGCAAAGGTGAAGACTTTCAGAAGACAGAAATCAAGGGGATTAAATGTGTTAACTCACTATATCTGACTGGAGTGGGTTGGAAAGAGTCCCCCTCAAAAAATCTGTAGGAGAAAGAAGCTCTGAAAACCCAAAAATTACAAAATTTATATTGAAGCTACTGGCTTCCAGGGAGTATCAGGCTGATAGCTGCCATAAAATCAAAGCTCTGTTGACATTTTATTCACTAGCCGTCTCATACCACCTTCCCAGGGCATCCAGATTTGGATTATGCTCAGATACTTTTTAGTGCAGGTTTATGCAAATTTTTGTCTTCCAGAATTAATTTTCAAAAATATATTGAACAGGGGAAGTGGGGGAATATGCATCATTTGGAGGGGGTTTTTCTATTTTTAGGAGCACAGTTGTGGTATCATTTCAGTTGAAGAAAATCTTTGTATCATCCTTCATATCTACTGACCAAGACACTGCCTTTTACATAGATTTTAAAACTCTGTGTTTAGCTGCAATAGCTGTAAAAGCAGAAACATCAATATCTGATACTCTGCATGTCTGGTCAGAAGTTTGTTTTCTGAACCAGCCTATATTGTGCCATTCAAGCTGTGGGTCAACTCCGGTTTCAAAAAGGCAAATTTTCTGTGGCAGGCGAGTGTTATCTGCTGGTGTTCCAAAAAGGCAAAGTTCTCCACCACAGCCTCAGCCTTTTTCTTTTGGTTTGCCTGTACAGGTTTCTCGTCGGAAAAACACAGCACGAAAGCACCAGGCTTCGATAAGTAACAATGACAGAAAATATGCAAGAGTGCCAATCTACCTGTTCACTTACTGACACTTACACGTAGAGCCTTTTTCCTGACAATTTTCCCAGCAGGATTTGAGTGTTGGGTTCATAATCCATTTGGATCCTCAGAGCAGGTATTTTTCTGCCTGTTATTATCCAGAGGCTCTTCCCAGCTGCAGTGAACTCAAGGAGAGTATCTCTGAAGACACTGGAGTCTGCTGAAGCCAGACGCACTTGAAAGATCCCCAGCATGCCAAGTATTCCCACATGGAGATGTGTAGCTGAGACCTGCACTTCTGTTGGCTCAGGAACCTCTGCTTGGAAATGCTCAGTTTCTTGATGGGTTCCCATTTTAGATGAGTGTTGAAAAGCGAATGTCCCAAGGGATATGTGCTGACCCTCATACAAGGGCTGATCACACAGGCGTGCTGTGAACCATCTACCGATCTATCCCACATTCTTGTTTTACTGCAGCACAGATCTCTGTCTCTAGTTTAAGTGTCACCTGCTTAGCTGTGCTTGGTTTGTGACAGATGAATAGGCAGGCACTTCTGGATGAGAGCTGGCCATTCCTGGGTGAAAGGCAGGAACGCTGACCTGCACATGGTGAGTGACAACACCCTCTTTGTGCTGCTGTTTCAAGATGTTAGCAGGTATGGCTGTCAGGATTAACCCTGCATTCCAGAAAATTCCTTTAAATAAATCACTTGGAAAGTGACTGTGGGCAGGGTACTCCTCCCTCTGGGTACAGGTAAAGCTCTCAGGGTGGTACAGTCAAGTTACTGCATTAAGAGTTGACTCTAGGATGGACACATGCACACACATATATTTGTCTTATTTGGGGCGTGGAAAGAGGGATTACTTAGATTATCTGTTCAGGATTTTTTTCTTTTGAAAGGCCCTTTGTCTGGAAGTACCAGAAGGCATGACACAAACTGGTTGCCTTCATGGCCCAATGAGCAAAAAGAAAGCAGTACTCCTGTTACCTGGAGACATTTAAGAAGGCAAGTGCAATTAGTCAGTAGATAATTAAGCTGTACATAATTGGAGTAGTGGAGACAAACCACCTTATTCCGCAGATGTAGCAGAGCAGGAGAAGCCCTCTTTTAGAAACTGCATGACAGGGAAGGGAGGGAAGGCATAAACTGCTTGATCAACATTATTTGTACATGTCCTCAGCAAACAGAAGCTCCACTGGGGCCTTTTCTTGCAGCCTTCCTCCTGGGAATACTGTCAAGGGAGGGAATGTTTCAAAGCTCGTTGTCTTCACTCTGATCTTGCTGAGGCAAAAGTTTCACTGGTGGAAGCAACTTGGAGGGGCTTGCTGTTTTAGTCCAGTAAGACTAGGAGTGAGGGTATTTAGGAAATGAGCAATGCCCAGGAGGATGGGTGATTGCTCTTGGTCTCCCCCCTGTTCAAGGCTGCCCCAGTGCTCAGTGCAGGTCTCAGGGAGCTGTTCCTCAGGACCCCTCTGTTGCCCGTGGCAAACCCCTACCATGCCTATGGAGTGGGGTGCCCAGCTACAGAGGGGCAGTGGAGCTCAGTATTTCCCTCTGCCCAAAGAACCCATAGCTGTTTGTGTCAGGATGCCCGATGGGTCTGTCAGCCTGCTGGCTCTGTAGCAAGGCACACTTCACTTAACCTTCAGGAACATTTATAATTAATGCTTAATTGATTTCCATAATGCAAGATCAACATATTGGCCTCTTCCAGTACATCTCTTCTCACATGAACAGTCCTTACTAACCTTATTTTGTCTTTTCTGTGAGGTTTAACCTCAGGCAAGATTCTTGATGAACTTGCTGCTCATAAAAATATCCAAATGTTCCTAACACAGATCAAATGCTGGCCTCAGGCCCCTTGGCGTTTCTTTTCCAGGAAGGGTGGCTTCTTTTTATCATAATGTTAGGAGTCTGTGTCTTTTCCAAGACTCAATTTTCTTTCTTGCATCTGCTCCTCTGGGGAAAGGTCATATTCATTTCACTCTAGTTGCCAAATTTTGAAAACTTGGTCTTAGAAAATGACCATGCGTAGGATCACCTCGACATATCAATGTTGAGTTTTTTTCTCTTCCATACATCTACAGGAGATTTACCCACTCTGAAACTGAGATTGGAATATTGTCCCAATAGGCATAGCCTGTGCTACATTACTTTCAGCAAAAACAGCCCAAATCAAGCTCTCCAAACCTCATATGAGAGGTTCTTGTTGAACCTAACTAAAGATTCCCCCAAAAAATAGATGATCAAAGGAGTCCAATGGATGCAGTGTCAGCCTCCCTCCTCAACCCTCAGTCTGGGGAAGAGAGGAGGACTTCCATCTGAAATGACGTTGTAGCTTTGTTTCACATCTGTGAGAGTGAGGACAAATGCAGGAGGTGACAGAATTTGGAGCAGGACATTAATGAGGGTGATAGAAAGCAAACAGCCTTGCAGGAAACAAAACAGTTCATGGTGTCAGGGTAGTGGCCACTTTAAATCTCTTTCTGCTATTTGTCTTTGCACTTTTCAGGTGGCTTTATTCTGGCCACACCTGTATGTTTCTTCACAGAACAGGTGCGAGATTGTATCACCAAGATGGAAACAAAGCGTTGCCATTATCTCTGTCCTTTCAAAGCCTGAGGTCCGAGGTCAGAAAACAAAGTCAGCAATGACCTGCAATGTTGCTTCACGTTGTCTTGGTCCAACCATTTATTTTATTTAAACAAATATCTAGTTGTTGTTGGAATTTCTGTAGTTGTGCCTAAACAACATTACTTTCTACGCACCTCTGGCAGTTCAGCACCATAATTATGTGTGTCTCTGTGCCTGATTTATTTTGCTTCTGAGGTGTAGGAATTGGTAAAAGGGTCAGTTTAAGTTGATCATGTGTTTTTACATTTTGTGAATTGCATTTTTATTTTCTCTTTCTCTTCTTACAAACTACAGTCAGGTGATATCCTTGACCTTCTACCTAACACCTTTGCAGACAGGACAGATTTTGACTGTCCAAAGAGGGAGCTGGTCTCCTAGAAATCACGAACAGAAGAGGAATCTACCATACTAAAACCCCACCAGTTTCTAGAGCAGGTAAAGGGAGAGGACATTCCAGCACACGTGTGCTGGAGAGAAGAGAAACCAAACTCCTGTGAAGTTCAGCAGGGACTTTGCTCTCAGGAGAGAAGGCATTTTCCAAGTCACAGTTGCAGTTCTTCTCTACTATCTGCTGCTATCAAATACTTGGATACTAATGACAAATAATGATGGATGCTGCTTCCTTGAGGTGGGAGAAGAAAAACATTTCTGGTGGATTGTCCCGTTTTTTTAATTTCAAACATCTTAGTTTCAGTTACAAGAGCATAATTCACTGAAGTCACAGACTGTTTTTTGTATATCAAATGTAATTTGATAACTAAAAAGAAAAATTTTCCTATTTGTGCTTAAAGAGAACCATGAATTCTATATCAACTGCTCTTTTATTCTGTTTGTGTGAGCCTACAGGAGCACATGGGAACCTCAAGTGGGCATCAGGAGCACATACGGTGAGGTACTGAGGTATTGAAAATGAAAATAAAATCTTTCCCAATAGAAGCTTGTGGTCCAAATATATCAGTTTTGAAAACTGGCACATGTATAAAGAAATTCCAAATAAATCTACATAGTAACGAGAAAAAAGGGGCTACTGCAGAAAATTAACTCCAGGATCTGTGTGATAAATCTTTTATCTGAAATTAGCAATGTGTGTATTGAGTGGATCAAGATGAGCATGCTACTCTTATAGAAAACTTGTACATGCGAAACCTGTCATCTCTTATTAAAAGACAAATGACATTCTGAGGCATTACATAAATAATGGAATCACATGGCCACCTGATCTTGGTTATTTCTTAGTGAAGGGTAAGACATTTCAAATGTCCCTTTATTCTAAATTGTAGACCTGTAATTCTCCTGAGCTGTCAGCACAAGTTGAATAGCTCTAAAGGCTTGGAATGAATTCCTAGTCTGTTTGAAGTCAGTGGGAGTGGTGTGCCTGGCTTAAACGAAGCAAAAGTTTTCAACTTCATTGCCTGGGAAGGGGTGCCTCTGGCTCTTATTTGCTAAAGGAGATGTCCAGTCACTGTCTGGTGAATAGAAATTGTATCTCTGTTTCCATCTATTCATTAGTAAACTCTGCTAAAATAAACAAAAAATTTTGTCTGATGTTCTTAGTTTGGATGACCTGCCCAAGCTGGGCTTGGCCTTTAGGAGGGGGTGCTTTGTGCCATGAGTGGCAGAATGAATAAAACTGGATTTTCTTGTTATCCACATCTGCCATGGTGTTATGCTGCAATGACACCAGCCTGTGTGGCTGCACCTCTGGTTGCTGTTGGGTGTGTGGTCTACCTGGAGCTCTGTGCACACAAACCAGCAGGGGAGGGGACTCAGCTGCTTGGGTGACTGCTCCCAAGAAGCATTTGTAACAGCTGAGCCTGCTGTTCTCTCAGGAGAGGTGCTGATTCAGACCTTTCTCAACAATGAGAGAATGCTTTCATGCTTTTCATGAAATTTATAGGAACTTCCTAATCCCTGAAGTTTGTAGCCCTCTAGCAAATCTGGTTGAACCTGGACAACACATTTAGAAGGTATTAGTGGGGCTGGGCGGACAGCAGGAAGGCATCAGCTCTAGTTTGAAATTGAATGAGGGGGATAACAAACCAGAAAAGGCACAGATTGTTTCCTTTCCCTTTATTACAAACACCAGAGAATTTGATAGGGATCAATCAATTTCATAGAGGTGTTGATCCAAAACTTTGATTAAATGAGGTAGCCATTCTAAGTAAGCTATTTAATGAAGAAGAAGAACAATATTTCATAGAAACCTAACATGAGTGTTATTAAAGGTATGAAAAACAATCAGTTTCCTTTGCTCTGCAATGGGCAGCAAAAAAACTTGCTTGAATTCACTCTGAATGAATTCCACAGTACCTGTTTGGACTCCAGGTACAAGTCAACACCATTTTGTCAGAATTGACCACAGCTGGTCACTGAAGTCAATAGATTTGTACCTGGTGATACTGTATGTGTTTTTGGTCCTATGTCTGTCAGTGATGGTTAAGGTCTGGGCTTTCAAAGAGATGCAAGAATTCATAGGACTCACCAAATTTATAAAAGAGCATGTCTGCAGCTACTTAGCATGCCCTTCTGCCAGAGTTGGGTGAGTCTGCCTCTCCAATTCTCACCTTTTCCCCTTTGTCTGGAGGGATAGGTGAAGGTGTGTTTTCCCAGAGCTGATAAAGGTTGTTTAGGGAATGATAAAAAAGTCAATCAATGCTGAATTTTAATGTGAGGGAAATGCTGTGATATCTAGGGCTGGGATTAAACCAGGATTTATAATGAACAGAGAGTTTGGATATGATAAAAATAAATGAAACTGTTTGCATATCAATTTTTATAGTCAGTGAAGTTTTAAATGACAGATTCAGTCTGATCATACAGACATCATATAGTGGCTGAAAATTGCCTGTATGGAGAAATTTCCTTACAATCTTAAACCTACTTTGTTATATTCTGGTCTTAGCTTATGGAGTTATGTTTGAAGTAAGGCTGTTTTATTTAGTGTAGATTAACATCCAAACAACAGAGATAAGATTCTCCCTTATTTTCAGTATTGGCCTAAACTCTATCTCCTCACACCAATCATTGTCTTTATACAGAAGCATCTTCTCTGTTATTCTGCCATTTAAAGCAGTTTTCATTTATCTCTCTGTGTCCTTCACCTCCTTTTCTGATAGAAAAGCTATTTGGAAACACAGTTTCTTCTTTCCTCATGGCTCCTAATGTTATTTTTCTGCTTCTTTCATCAGTTACTTACTTTTAGCTGTAGTATTTGAGGTAGAATTACAAAATTACTGTATAGGATATTCTGAAAGGGATCCAAGGACCAGTTGTACTGGTCTGTGCAGGACAAGATGAATGCAGCTGAATAAGGATGATGAGGAAGCCCGGTGGCTAAATCTAGGGAAGAAAATATGCAACTACTCATTTTGATGAATGGTCTTAACTTGTCCCTCTAAAAAGGGCTTTGAGAGCCTGGATGAAGAAATCAGAAGTCTAGAACACCGTGACAACCTTCAACAACATCATAGCAGCAGGGGGGAATCTGTGAGGAAAAAAAAAGTAATGGCATGAAAGATTTCAGAGCAGTGTTAAAACTAAGACCATTCCTGCTGCCTTTTAGTCCTTCACATTGCTTTCTCCAGATGATAGGTATTCCACGGATTTTTTTTTATTCCCAAATTTATAGGATTGTGCAATGACGATTCCCGTGTACCGCATGCCAAAGGCAGATCAATTCTCATGTTCTCCATTAACTACACGGTATTGAAAATGTATAGGCATGTCAGGTTGATTTTTTTTCTGAGCATTTTCTTTAGAATAATGAGTTTCTTCTGTGTTTGCATATCACTATGTCTCTGTTTATATATGGTTTCTAAACTTAACACTATAAGCTTTTTTCCCTCTTCACAAATTAAGGCTATTGATGGTTTCTCTTTTCATTGTTTTTTCCTCCTCTTTTAGAGAGCTGTCAGCTGGCCAAAAAAAAAAAAGACCTTGTGCATGGCAGCATGTTTCTTTCTTCATGTCTTTATATGTTTGTCATTATTCCACGGTAAAGAATTTATACTCATTGGCGTAATCTCTATCTATTTATTAGTAGTATTTTCTATTAATGGCTTATTAATTCCATGTTTAAAAAAACAATGGTTCGTCATGTTAAGCAAATCATTAAAGAAGGTATTTATGAATTTACTGAGTTCTAAAAGAGGAATTTCTCCATTAGAAAA
This sequence comes from Buphagus erythrorhynchus, assembly GCA_013400855.1. Taxonomy (NCBI): domain Eukaryota; kingdom Metazoa; phylum Chordata; class Aves; order Passeriformes; family Sturnidae; genus Buphagus; species Buphagus erythrorhynchus. The sequence continues at coordinate 17,413 of VZTT01028853.1, read as the reverse complement.
CGGAAATTAATTTCTTTTTTGCACCTTTGCTCTCCCATGTTTTCAGAATTTCCAGAATTATTTATCGAGAGAACCTTATGGAGCCTGAACAGGGAAGAAGTTGAGACCCTGTCTCTGAACCAAGCTCTTTGCAGTTTCTCCATCACCGGATAGTTTGTTTCTTTTTTGCTATGTTAGGGCTGGTTTCCAACATTTTATCCCTAATTTAGCAGCAAAAGTGCACAGTGGGGTTGGCTTTCCCCAGGCTTTTGTGTGTGTTTTTGCAATGTTGGCATTGGTTTCCCCCCTTGTCTTATAGAACACTCAAGAAACAGTTTGTCCAAAATACACGGATGATAACTACCCCAAACATACACATTTTGCTTTTATTCCCACATACATTTTGGCAGGGTAAAGAGCTCATTTGGCTTCCTATGTATTTGAGCAAGGAGGGAAAGTCTTGTTGTTTCTCCCTTCTATTCTGTGTTTTTATTCACTCAACATATTGTTCTTTCAACCTGCATAAAGAAACCTCAAGCACTATCACAACTGGCAAAGATTAAAATCAGTGACTAATATCCTTGCTACAATAAACTTCACCAAACTCTAGCACAAGATATAAATAATACAAAAGGCCCTCTCATATTTTGAGGAACTGATATGAAAACTATAATAATTGTTCCACAGTTAATGGTACAAGAACTCAGTAACACTTAAGGACCTCCACATTGGATTTGATTTGCAGCCAGATGGAGCCTTTCCATTAAATCAATATAGTTCAGACTATGCCCCAAAAAGAGGTGGGTAAAATTTTCATATTCAGTTTGGACTTTTCCTCCCTTCTGAACTCATTCTTAGCAGCTGAGTGAGAAACACTTGAAGGGGTAAATAACCACTTGAGTGGTTATGAGATGACATGGTTGCATTAACTCTGTGTTTAGAAAATCTGTCTGTGTTCAGGTTGGTGCCTGGAGCCCTGGGCACAATGCTCTGATCTTATAGGGGAGAACAAGCCAGCCTCTCACCATCAGCCAAATAATCTAATAACTGCAGCTCTCTGAACACTGCAGCAGATCCAAAGCCTCAAATTAACCAAAAGGAGATGCTAGGGGAACAGGTGAAAATAGTCATTGACTTTTCCTCAGGACTGCAGTTAGTTGAAAGGATATTTTCTCCTACATGGAATGTGTGAATGGATGATATGAAACAACTGATTAAACCTTGGCCCTTGGATCTAAGCACTGCTTTTAGACTGGTTTGTGACCCAACACAAAATCTGATTTAGAGATGGGCAGTCAACGAACTTCATATAATCCAGGCAGGTGAGTTTAGCTGCTTGTTTTGTTTGTTTGTTTTTTAATACAAAGTTTTCTCTACAACAGTAAAATTCAGGAAGATGATTCAAACTCAGAAAGAGAAGTGTCACAACAGTCAGGTTTGTTAACTGTTTCCACCAGGTGTGAGGTTAGGCGCATGTTGCTTTTGGTGTTCAACTCAGCAGAGAATGCAAATAAAGGATGAGGTTCTTCAAAGACTTATTAGCAGTTGAGCTAATAGTTACACTTGAATAAAAATTAAGACTCAAGCTGGCACAATTTGGAGCTGACGCCAGTGAGATTTAGCAAATGGCCATATTCTCAGGCTGCTCAGGGCATGATGTCTAGTGGAGTATGGAGATGAAGGACTGGAAACACTAAAATAGCCAAAAGAAACCCATTGGGCAGTGGAAACATAGTGCATGATCCTTATACCCCTCGGGGGCTGTGGGTTCACTCTCCCCAGTAAAAATCTGGAGATGAGCTATCTCAAGGACAAGAGATTAATTTCAGATTAGACTTCTTAAGGTTTTCTTTTTTTCTCTGTTCTTATAGTCAAGACTCATAATCTCATAATTTTGGTTCAGAGAAAGGTACCTTTTAGCCCTGTGACTTAAAGGAAAATCTTGTTGAACACTGTGGAAAGGAATATATACAAAATCAGGATTATATATAATTGGTATTCATTATAAATACATAAATTCATGTAGCTTTGCATCAATCTCGATAATTCATTTTCTGCTACCAATATCAGAATTAGAGGAGGCATTCTAACCAATTCCTCTGTTTGTACAAAGTCTGGAAAAGAGAAGTCTGGAAATTGGCAGAATCTTGCCTCTATTAAATTAGGGGTAAAGCTCACTGACTTCAGGGAGTTGAGATTTCAGCCTGAGAAGCAATGTTTTTATTTTAAAAAAAGATTATAATGAAAATAACTTTTGAAGCTTTATCTATGAAAAAAGGAGACAACCAGGAGGCTATAAATATATCACAGCAGGAGGTGACTTTTCTCATATTTATCCAGGTAAAATAATCTGATGAATAATCTGAAATAAATAAGAACTGCCCATCTTCTGAAATGAGACACAGTATCTTGTGAGACTTTCATTCCATGAACGAAGGCAGACCCCCATTGAAATAACAACTGCAAAGGATATTAATACACTTTCCTCTTCAGATTCCACACACATGAAATCTTTGTACAGCTTAAAAAAGAGTTAACTAGTTCTTGGCTTTAAACTTTATTTTGGTTGTTTTATAACTGCAAGCGTCTCCTTAAAGCTCTGAAGGATCCCTTAGCTGTCTCTTGCTTCAGAGGAGAACATTTTCTAGGGAATGAAGTTTTAGGTCAGGAGTGTGTTTTTTACAAAAAAGAACTTCAGTGAAATTGCAGAAATTGTCTTATTTGTATAGTTTATATGTAAAAGTAATTCCAAATTGCCATGACTTTGGAGTCAGGCCCTAGAAATCATGCTGCTAGTGAGATTCAGAAGAGAACTTTCAGTTCTTCTTCTGCATGTTACTTTTAAATCTTATTTTCCTAATTTTTCTAATGACCATTTTTGCTAGAAACTGCCTTGCAGATTAAATAATCTCATAATCTCATAATCTGCATGAATCCGGAATTTTGTTCTTTAAGAAAGATTGCTGCCTTTCTGAGACCTCAAACAAACAAAAATCCTTTGAAGATCCTACTGCAGAATTGTTGATTAAAGGAATACTCACTTTGAAGTTCATCATATGTGTAGCCTGTGTGAGAATAAGGGTAAAATGGGATTTTGACATTCAATAACAAATTGTTATTTGAGAAAAAAGTCACTTGACAAAACTATTTCATATTCATCATTAGGAATTAAATTCCCTGAACAAAGCACATTTGTTTCACGGTGTAATAAATAGCTACTGCAAAATATGAGGATTTGACTTAATGGGAACTGCACAGTTAAAATTGCCTCCAAGGAAAGTTGTGCACATGGACATGCACTCAGAGTCTTCAACGACTCCTTTTCTCCCTTCAATTTGACCTGTTGCAGAGTGATACTGGATAGTTTTCACCAATTTCCCCCCCATTATAGAACTCTATATGCTCATGAAAAAAACAAACATGACTTGAAAGAGAGATTTCCCTATTCTGCCCAGCTGAGCACTCAGAAAGCTTGCATGGGAGTGCGAAACACTTCTCATGGATATACTAAGTGCTACCATCTGTTTGAATTGTTTTGAAATGTCTTTTTGGGCCAAAGCCTGCCCTTATGAGGATACAGTTTAACATGAAAGTCTCAGCAGTTCCCTGAATGTGAATAAGGCAGCAAAACTAAATCCTTGCATGCCTACCAATCATGCTCTTTCATTTGGCTACAATAACTGAATCAGAATAACAGCTCCAAAAATTGAGCCTGTGCTTGTCTTGATGACTCCTTACAAGTCATTGCACTGATTTCAGGGGTTTTTTCTCCACTAACTCTAATATTGCACTGGGCAAGAGCAATGATTCAAACACAGTTTGTGGGCAAACACAAAAACAGTGCCTTTTTTCTTTTAACTTTGTAGTACTGTTTTCGTTTTTTTCCAGAAGTAAGAAAAAAAATTGGAAAAATATGGAAGAAAAACTTGTATGTAAACTGGTTTTTGCTCTCTGGGAACAGTAAAAAGCCCCTTAGAATTCTACATAAGGTGATATTATTACTGCCATATTTTAGAATTTCTGTCTGAGCTAACAAATGCATTTTGAATGAAGTTATTTTGTCAAAATTTACAGCATTTGGCAATTATGATTCTTATATGTTATAAGCCAAACTTTATTTTTAGTCCTTAATATTGTGTTGGTGAAGTTATGATTAACATATACACAGAAATAGCAAGCTAATTTTTCTCCTGGAACACCACTTTCCTTTGTATCTCAAATAGTCACTACTTCTTCATAAACTAAATTTTATACTGTAGATCTCATTTTGATTTACATGTCAAAGTCAGTGATGTTTTTTCAATATTGTATTTTCCATTTTTTCCCCATCCTTTATTATATCCCAAGGGAAAAAAACACAAATCAATCCTAAAAGTTAATGTGTAGCACATATTTGTAACTTTTTCCAGATACTGTTATTCTGAAATGAAAAATATACTCTAATCACTTTCCCTCTATATGCCAAGTATTACTTTATTTTGTGATATATCTAGAACTTCTGTGTACTTAACTACCTCTTTGGTTTCTCCCTATTTGTCTGGATTTGTTTGCCTTAGAAAAAGAGGAAAAATAGACCAAGAGAGGCAATTTCAAATTTTCAGCATTCCTGGAAGCGCTATTCATCCCTTGCAGGGCTCACGCAGCTGAAGCCACATGTGCTGGTTTCAGCTGGGGTAGAGTTAATTTTATTCCCAGTGGCTATTACAGGGCAGACTTTGGTAGTGAAGCCTCCTTCTTTACCAGTGTTTGGAGTAAAGTAGCATTTCATCTCAGTGGTGTGTGTATGTGTGTGAAGGAGCTTGGATAAGTTTTTAAGCGCCCTGGCACAGCTGTGTCTGAGTCCTCACTGTTTACCTTTTCTCTTTTTCTGAATTGCATTGCGCCATTTCATTTTCACCCTTCAGCCTTCTCAATGTAGAAGCTATCCTGCCTTGCTGCTCCAGAACTGATCCCAGCACTTATGTCACCTCTCAGCCTGGTCAGTTCAGTTTGCTGCGCCTTAGGTTTCAAACTTTGGTGATGAGCTTTCCATGATTTCAGACTTCAAAAGGTCCCCAGCCTGTCAGAGTGGCAAATCAGGACACAGTTATACCAGATATCATCATGCTGGCCATCTCTGCATGTGTCTCTGTATTTCCTGACATGGACTGAGGATGCAGGAGGTATTTTTGAGTTACTTGGAGAAAACCTACCTTGAGAGGCCTGTGCAGACTGAAGTGCTGATGTTATGCTTGTCCAGTACATGTTTCATTCACTGTACATATTTCACTCGGCCAAACTTACTGTTCTATAGCAAAAAGAAACAAAAATAGACTGGGATCACCTATCAGAGCTCTGGGGTAGTGTCTCGGTTTGAAAGACAGGTATCTGCCAAAAGGGACAAGGGCCTCTTTTTTGAAAGGAGAGTATAAAACCCCCCCCCCCGTTCCCTTTTTCCCCTTCACTTTACTATGATTTTCGGAATTAAAGAGCTCTCAGGTGAAGATATGGGGGTAGGAATAACAGTCCTTTACTGATATATATATATACATATATAACAAGAGAAACAAAAACACAACAATATCTGCGAGATCAACAGCAACAGAGCAGAAAACCCAGTAAACAGTTCTCCTGGCTGTGGACACCTTTCCTCTGTGGTGCAGTTACCCTTCTGACGCTGCCTGCCAGCCCCTGGTGAGCAGGGAGAAGCGGTGATCCCACGTGGCTGGAGGNCAGTCCTGATGCTCCAAAAGGATGTGCTGAAGTCGGTAGGAGATGCAGGAGAGTGTCTGAGCAGGGAGGCTGCAGGATCCCACAGCCAGGGAAGGCAGCTCCCACGTCAGCATGGCAGAGCGGAGTTTGTAGCGACCGTCCTGCTCCGAGCCAGATGAGCGAGAGCCAAAGCACAAGCTCCTTATCTCAACTCTTCTTTTTTTCCGGTGTTGCCCCTCTCCTCCCCCCTTCAAGTGAAAACTGTTAACTGAGCTTATGGGTGTAGACCCAAATACTTAACATAAGAATGGGAAAATTTCCACAGAAAGAAAAAGGGAAAATTCAACCCCCAACAGGTAGCTAATGCTTTTGCCCAAAAAAGCCTGAGCAATGTCCTTTATGGGTATCAGACAAACTACTGGCACCCTGTATCTGCAGTTTCAGCTGAGAGATTGTGGTGCCAATGGGACCACCTGAGCCGGAGGCAGAACGTGGGGTTTTTTTGCTCATTTCTGGTCAGCCTTCTTTGTCCAAGCAATATAAATACACATATGCTTGATCTTTGCAAAGATAAATACAGGGCTATGTCTTACAATCCTCTTGGGAAGCAGATCTGGTCCAGGATGTGGCAGTTTGTTATTAGACATGGTCTCTTCCTTGAGTGCTTGCAGCCAAAGCTCCTGTACTGGCTGATCTCCAAAATTTTTTCTTTTCCCAGTCATAATCTTAGCCACAAATGGAACAGGACTTGCCTCCTGCTTTGAAAGATGCTGCCTCATTTGTCCTCTGAGACTTTGCAAGCAAGAGTTGCTGCTCCAGCTTTCATTCACTCCCTGGTCCTGAAATAGTTTCTGGATTTGAGCCAACTCTTTTCAAGGTGATGATAGGGATGGGAGCTAGGATGGAAGTTGTGCATGGCAGGGATGGGAATCTGAGCCTGGGATGTCTGTTTTAGTTGGCAGATTGTTGTCTTGGACCTGCCTGCTTGTCTGCTCAAGCCAAGATCGTTGCTGTCCAAACTGCAGTGTGAGATGTGCACATTGACCAGCAGTGGGGCTGAGCTCCTTGGCTCTCTCATGAAGAGATGCTCAGTTTTATTCAACCTGGGACGTTGATGACTAAAATGTTCAACTGCTCCCAAATTACCATGGTTTCTTCATAAGTATGAACTAAAAAATTTCTGCTGAAATAAAACCTCATGGTGAGATCACTACATTGTGCCTTGCTTGAAAGAAGATTATTTTTCCTGGTATGTGTGTTCTGCAAGGAAATGGGAGGGAAAGTCCCAGAGAAAAGTAAAACTTCAGAAATAGAGATTTTCCTTTCCTGGGTCTGATCCCTAGGGGTAAATCTGTTACACCCTGCATCTGAAATCAGCAGGGGTTGTACAGATCCATTGTCTTGTATCTGAAATCAAAATATTGCTGCAGGTAGTCCCAGGGAAGATTTTGCCTGACTCTTTTGGCCAAGTACAGTATATTCTTTAGTGCTTCTCACCCTGCTGAGATTTGATGAAGTCTGTAAAGGAAGCAGAAGAAAGGACTTGGTTTTAAAAATGTGTTTACTTCCTTCAAACCACCTGGCCATATGGACTTTCAGAAGGTTGAGAATTTGTTTTATACAACCTGCTTACCCTCCCAGGTAGGCTTTAATAAACTCCTTCAGCTTTAGAGTCCAGCCTCACAGCTGAATTTCATTCAAGGTCCATGTTTCTCTCTAGCTTATATACAATATAAGGGCCAGTCATGTGCACTCACCATCTCCTGGAGGGTGTTGAGCACTTCAAGTTGACTGGCAACCATCCCCAGTCCCTGGCCAATGTCATCCTGCTTGTAAGAAAAATACATCATGGGGGAAAGGCTCTGTTATGAAAACTGTTATTAGAGAAAGCATTACTTGTTCTTAAATCTTAACCATATTATGAAGGGTTTTGAATTTTCAGTAACAATAATTTTCTGGTGTTCCCCATCAGGAGGCAAGGACTGCTGTCAGCTCTACTGGCATTAATCCAGCTTTCATCAGAACTGAGATTCTGGATTGAGAAGGAGAATTGAATTTTTATCCTAGTGCTTTTGTTCCTCTACAGTTAAAACCAAAAAACCAGGACAATTTGGGAGAACTCCAGGGTTTGGGTTTTTGTATGAAGCAAAAAATTTTTCTTCCAATTCTAACATAGCCTGCAATGCTTAAATATTTTGTTAAAATTGTTGTACTGTGGTACTGTGTTTAGTTGTTCAGCTCTTGCACACTTTTGAGGCTTGAGTTATCGGAACTCCCTAATTCAAAAAAACAAAGCAAACCTTTAATTTCATTTTAACAGTGCACAGGTATATGGATATTTAAGCAATTTAGAATTTCATATTCTTAACTCTCTGGTCACTTCACTAGAAAAACTGGTTATTTACTGGTTGCAGGTTGCAGCGAGATTTACTGTTAGGGTTAAACCCCATTACAAAGCCTGACCTCATTACATAAATTACTAATTCACGGTAAGATAAGCATTTTATCTGTTTGCTTGGTGGAAGCAGTTTGCTAAAAACTCTCTTTAGTTCCTTTTGGTAAGTGTGGAGCACTACTTGACACCTTGGCCTGGTTTGGAGCTCAGATGTAATGGATCCTTGGTCAGTGCATGCCACCAACAGGAGCTGCATCTGCTTGGACTCGCTGCCAAAACTAGTTCCCACTCAGCTACCAAGGGTCACCATGGAGACATTTTGTACTAGAACAGCTCATTTTTAATATTAGATTTCAGCCTTTGAGTGCATATTGGAAGTTTACAGTTGCAGTTGCCTTAGAACATCTGCTTTTTCATAGGAGGGGAAAAGGGAAGTTAAAAAGCCTAGATGATAGATTTGGCATTGCATGTTCATTGCAGGAGTAACCAGTTGCTTAGCTAAGAAGGATCCATCTATAAATACTTTAATATTATTTATTAAGTTATGGTGGATTTTGAAACATATCTAATAATAACATTAAATGTTTCAATGTTTAACAGGCATACACATTGTTTTAACGATATCTACAAGGTATGTGCTTTGCAACAGCTTGTTATGGTTTCATCTGTTAGGCATTTAGCATGCATTCACTTTATTTATTTCTTCAGGGAAAAAATGAAATCTCTCTAGTAAGATGCAAAGGAATGAAGCTGCATCTAATGACCAGTTAACAAATAGGATCAAGCATTTATGAAAGAAGTCAAAATTTAAAGCTATCAGCCATCATTGCCTGCTGTGTGAGGGTGGTGCTGCTGTCTGAGCTGCATTCCTGCTCTGAGGTGATAGCACAGCTTTAATGAAGAAATAGAGAAATAGCCTTGATCCATGGTACCAGGAGTGGTTGGGACTGGCAAGTAGTGCATTAAAATGAAGATATTTTCTGTCAGGACACAGCTTTTTTTGGTAAGTAACAGCTTTTCCAAAGCAGACCCCCACCTTCCTCCCCTCCTACAGGCACTGTGCTCACCAGGCTATGAAGGGAACCATTCAGTTCCTCTTTGAGAAGCAGCATCCGCTGGAAGGATTGCAAAGATGTGTTTTCTGGTAAGCTCCACCTCATGAGTGTCAGGCACTGGCTGGCTTCAGCATCTGTTTGTTTCAAAGGAATTTGAGGGCAGAGTTCAGTCTTCTATTATCAACAGATAACATGCCCTTATTGATATATTTATTATAAATATGTAAATCTGATTCTTATGAAAAGTTCTTTGCATACAGTGCTTAGAGAAAGCTCTTCCTGGGAGATTTGTTTCCTGTTTTTTCTCACAAGGCAGAGGCTCACAGCTGACATATATTTTTAAGCCCAGGTGAAATCACTAATGCTTTAAGGAAAGGGAAAAATTAGGGAAGTGATTGTACTTCTTTAGGGAAGTGATTGTCCTCCTGTACTCAACACTGGTGAAGCTGTACCACCTCATATCTGGTGTCCAGTTCTGGGCCTTTCACTTGTAGATAGACATCGAGGTGCTGTAGCATGTCCAGAGGAGGGCAACAGAGAGAGTCTGGGGGAGAGTCTGGAGCACAGGTCTGATGAGGAGCAGCTGAGGGAGCTGGGAGTGCTCAGCCTGGAGAAAAGGAGGCTCAGGGGAGCTCTTTTTGCTCTCTACAACTCCCTGACAGGATGGTGGAGCCAGGTGGAGATTGACCTCTTCTCCTAGGTAACCAGTGACAGGATAACAGGAAATGACCTCAAGCTGCACTAAGGGAGGTTCAGGTTGGCTATAAGCAGTTTCTTCACTGAAACTCTTGTCAAGCATTGGAACAGACTGCCCAGGGAGGTGGTGGAGTCACCATCCCTGGAAGTGTTCAAGTGATGACTTGATGTGGCACTTAGTGCCATGGTTTTGTTGACAAGGTGATCAGCCAAAGATTGGACTTGATGACCTTGGAGGTCTTTTCCTACCTTAGTGATGCTATGATTCTTTGAAAAGACAAAATTATTTCTGAACATTTAGGACAAGAGTTTAATTGCAGATTGTTTTTGCTGAAGTCTTTCCTTTGGGAACCTGAAACTACAAGACTTTTCATTCTGGTGATTAATGATGAGAGACCAGCCAATGATTCCCAGAGCATGACAGATAGCAATTTCTCTTGCTTTTAATCCCACTGTAGTTGGTGGGACTTCCAGTGTGATACTGGAGGAGGAGTGCACCTGCATGGAGGTATCGCTAACCAAGTCTTAAAACACCTGAAACATCTGATTTCTCCTCTAGCAGTCACTGCCTGTGCTGTGAAGGTGGGGATATGTGTCTGAGAATTCTTAACCCAGGTATGTGCTGCACGCTGGCAGGTTTCTGCCCCACCACAGCTGCTAAATAGGGAATTGGCTCTTTCCATGGCCAACTGTTAGGTGGGGAGGAAACCTTTGGCCAGTAGGAAGAAGGCATAGAGAGACTAATTGGGATTTTGTCCGATTTTTTCCTCCCCACGTATTTCCACAAGTTGAATACTGTTAACTAGACACCAAGACACCAAACAGTTAAGGCAGAGATTTTTGGAGCATGGGTAACTGATACTGGCCTTGCAAGGCTGCTACATACAAGACTCCCATTTTTAAGTGCCTGAATATGGATGTTGGTGCCTTGCTTCAGGCATTTGGTTTGCAAATGCTGGTGTTGGGTATTTGCCAGGAATAGAATTGGAATCTTTTGACTTTGTGGTTTAACTCCTAGGCAGCATTTCTTCTTCTCAGTACACTGTATCCTGTGCTTAATTCATATGGAGAACAAGCATGATACTTCCAGAGGGAAAATTATTTGTTAGTGATAAATGAAAATACGTGGAATTTGGGATTCTTGCATTGGACTTTTTTTGATTACTGTTGAAGAAGGAGTGTTTTCTCAATTCATCCCTTTTTTGGTTAATGCCCTTTGGAAGAGAGATCCCTAGCATGGCTCCTTTTGCTGAGTTAATGGATGACTTTAGGGTTTCTGAGCCAGAGAGTACAACTGCCCAGCCTGGTTTAGGTACGTGCTTGTGCTGGAGAGAAGAGCAGTTTCTGCTCTCCAGGTGAAGGTTACCATCTTGCCATCCCAAAACAGAGCATATCAGCCAGTCTTCTCTGTCTCTGAAATGGCAAGGAACAGATAGGAAAAACTATATGGCAGAAAGGAAAGGACTCCTCATGTCTTTGCCTCTCTTCCAATCTCCTTGGTTTGGGGAGAAGAAGAAAGGAAATAAATTGGACTTCTGGAAAATGACTCTTGTGCCTGGGATAGATAGTTGCCTGGCAGAGATGCACCTGGAAAGTTTTCTGTGAGAGCTCTGTGAATCTGGAGCATATTCAGAGCAGACTTATCTTGAGAGAATTTTGCTGGAATAAGTGCCCAGAAAATATGCTTGAGCTGAGGGTCTTCTACAGATTTAGAAGTCCACCAAAAGGAAAAATTGGCCAAAAGGGAAAGGCTTGATTCAGGCAATCATTCCCCAATGCTGTAAGTTCTTGCTTCAGAGCATATGGTTGTGAGAACCTCTTCATTAAATGGTTATTGCTTTTTTTTTTTCTCTATACAGACAAATTGTTTTTCCCCCCTCACTTCATTCTGGGAGATGGCTGAACTGTTTTAACTGAAACTTTCCCAAGTAATTCAGCCCAAGACAGAGACACTGGCTAGGAAAATATCATACCAAGCATAGACAGTTTGGCAATGTCTTTAGTAAATGAAAGCCGAATTTCTTAATGGAAATTGTCAGGCACCCTTAACCATAAGTACTATGAAAATGCAGCCTATAATTATGCAAATGAAGAGGGGGCATCTTTGCCAACTGGACCCGTTTCCCAAACATTGCACTCACTTATAAGAATCTGGAGTAGTTACATGATATATAACAAGGTGGTTATAAAATGACATTTTAAGTGTGACATGAGCTGCCACTTATAACAGTGAATAAAGTCTTTGTTGGAAAACGGTAGGTCAAATTCTGCTGCAGCAAGTCCTGGAGATCTGGGATTGTGTGGGGCTTCAGAAAGTTCGGCAAGAATTTTTCTACTGGTAGAAATCAATAATCTTCTGACTGTCATAATTTTTGTAAGCAAAGTAGGAGTTACAACTGATGTGTTGTGAAAGGCAGGTTTGATGAATGGAGATTAAAAGGGGTAATCACTGCTGCTGGGATTGGGATGTTGCACTGTGTGCAATGAGCAGATGAGGAAACACTTTTTAAAATCTCTCCTGTAAATATAATTTGATCTCTGGGGGTTTACTTCTCTTCTGAAGGAGCAGAAATTTGCAAGAGGTGGGAACAATTATTTCTAATGCAGATAGTGAGCTGAGAATGGTCATTCATACGTCTCACTTATAAGCTCAAAATTAAGGAGCTAAGAAAAGCAGCAACTGTGTTCTTACATTCTCCATACCTTCTTGGCCTATGGAATGGGGACTGTCAAGGTCCATCTAGACATTTTCTTTTAACTAGGTTTTGGTGATTCCCTTGTTCCATTATGTTCCCTTCCTTTGGCATGCTTGAATGCATTAAATGTGGAAAAACTAATGCTATTTAGGTTTGTTCTATGCTCTTGGGATCATCTTGCTTAGGGTTTACAGAGTTGCTCAGAATAGATGCTCTGTAAACCCTCTGGGCCGTGTGTCACATGGCAGTCGGCCATACACCATGACACAGATGGTTCCTGCCAGTCTTTTTTTTCTATAGAAGAAAGATGCCAGCATTAACTAATCCATAAAGCTCCCTCATGCTGGGCATCCACCCAGTTAGAGCGATTTAAACCTCCATGGTGTCTTAAACACTCTTGTTGATGTTGTTGCCTTGGTGCTCCATTTCCTCCTGGTGCTAACTCCAAGCCTTTATTGGAGCACGGCACTGGGCAATCAGCAGAGATCACAGTGGCAGTTTTATGTTTGGAGTACAGTTTTTGCTCTGGGAAACAACCTGCCTTGGTAGAAGGGCTTCTCTCAGATCTGCTGCTCTGGTTGTTTTTTTAGGATGCAATCCTTGCTAGTGAAACAAAGAGTGTCTTTCTTAGTCGTTTTCAGCCTGGGATGTGGTGGTGCAGGCTATGCAGTGTTATTTTTCAGCGTAGGTAAAGCTAGGATATGGGCTTATGGCTTCTATCTGGAAGAAAAGCCAGCCAAAATCCTTTGGGAATAAGCATCTTGTGGGGGAGGATCCCTGGACACAAGGCATTAGTACTCTGAGCTTGCTGATGGTGGGGAACAACCAGAGCACTAAGCAAGTCAATCACTTGGATTTCTAGAGGGACAAGATAGAAATTACTGAGCAATTATAAGAGGTGGCAGATGACAAATACAAATGCTTTTCTCTTAATTTTTCAGCAGATTATCTCATTTTACACCAGATCCTCAGCTGCTGTAGATCAGACTACTCCCTTGAAGCCTGTGCTGATTTGCACCTGCTACAGAGCTGGCAGTGGCATGCTTGATTTTAAAAAGAAAATAATTGTGGTTGTAGTGTAAAATCAGCTCAGTTTTGGATTAGAAAAGCTTTCAGCATTTCAGTCACTCTGGAGGTTGCATACACCATGTGTTTGTGAAGTTGCAGGCTGACATATACAAACTTCTTTCCTGTCTTTCAGGTGAATCTGTATGTTCATCTGCTTCAGTGGCTCTTTTGGAAAATTCTCAGGCTTCTCCCTAAGTGTTTTTCTGCATTATTTATTTTGAAAGCAGGGGTTTTAAAAAGAATTCTTACCAGACCCATTTCGCTCCATACCCTATCTTTGAGTTTAACTCATTCAAGTATATTTCTGTGAAATCAGGTAGGAATATGAATATTGTAAGATGTTGGATACTGTTGTGTAATTAAGCTGCAGTTTTAAATCTGAATTTTTTTCCCCAGATTAGCCCCTCAAAAATCGGTTTATTACCTGGTGTAGGGAATGTAATATGGGCCAGTGTATTCTGTGATCTCAAGGTAATGTTCTGCCTTCTCTCTCCTCTCTATTTGTCTGTTATAACCCACCATTATTTTTTTCCTATATGCAGCTGAGGAGTCAGAGATGCTGTTGTTAAGACCACATCAGTTGTTCCTGGGGTGCAGGCATATGCACAGACAGAATTCAGTCAGCACATCATGCTGAGGGTTACTTAAAACATCCCTGTAATGCAGTTGATTTACATTGGCCTGGGGAAGGGGTGAACTGGAATCATGAGGAGGCTCTTAAACTTAACCACATCTTGTTCAAGGCAGAGAAAAATGTCCATCCCATCAGATAGGAGAGTGGTGGCTCAACTCCTCCAGCTATTTTAAGAAGGCAAAAACAATGTAGTGCATATTTACATAGAATCCCCTTAAGGACATCTGTCATGCTGGAGATTAAACTAAAAGTCTCTCCCCAGTTTAATGTTATGCCTTCAGGCAGTCTAAACCCAATAGATTCAGTTACTCTGCTCCAGATCCTAGATTACTAGCACAGGCAGTTTTTATTCTCGCCCATATTTTCCAGAAGCACAGAACATTCACTTGTAAATTACTGGCTTTAACATTCACTTGTAAATTACTGGCTTTGTGTGGGTTTTCTAGGCCACTTCCACTTACATTTTGGAGCCTGGCCCTATGCTGGATTTGTGATTAGTGTTTTTTACATTAACTTCTACCAGCCACACTTTCCTTGTTTCTATCTCCATGTGGTACATTAGGCAAATTATTGAACTAATTTCTTTCCCTTCATTGTGAGACATATCATAGGAGCTACGCTTCCATCCATCACCTTTCATTCAGAAGTTTGCATTGCCTTTAGGACTTGAACTCCAACTACCAGCAACAAACAAACAAACAAAAACAACAAAAAGCCAAACCAAACTCCTCCCAAAACCCAACCTCACCCCCAAGAACAACAAAAAACAAAACACAAAAAAATCAAACAAAAAATCCCCAAACCCCCAAAAAGTTGGCCGAAGAGCAGAGAGAAAAGTAACTATCTGAATGTTATTATGTTGACTTTTAAAACCAAGTTTGCTTTCCTTACTCACTCTTGCTATCCTGCTACCACTGAGTCTACTTGCTGTCTGCAGCAGAGATTAATTTTGCTCAGCCTGCTTGCTTGTTTGCTCACTGTGTGGCCTGCATGTGGGAAACTTGGCCACAGCATTTGAATATACATGTTAATTTGTGGAAGAAGAGAGGATTCCTTGAAGGAGGAAGCTGCAGAGGTTTCCCCAGCAGAGGCATCACTTGGCCAGTTGACTTTACAGCCCTAGATGTGTCACCATTAATGTAATTGAAGGGATACAAACAACAGACATTTAGGACACGTTCTGCAGGATGAAATTTCCAGTTCCCAGTTTTCACCAGTTGGTTACAAATAAGCCAGAATTGAACAGTAACTCTGTCACCAATGTCAAAATTCCCCCTGTTAGAAGCAGAGGGTTTTCATCAGGAGTCTGTTGGCAAGGTGCTTCACAGAGAGCAAAGGATTATCTCCTTTTAGTGACCATTTATAAAGCCAGCTTTACTCATTAGATGTAAAGTTCAGTATTCTGCCAGCAACTTTCACATTTGTGAGCTGAATGTCCCATCTTGTGGCAACTCCTGCATTCTACAGTGTTCAACTTGCCCATATATCCTTAAGGCAATCCCAGTAAGTGAGGCAAGTGTGAGCCCCC